>JAVJIF010004353.1:47500-245729 GCA_038442645.1 Agave tequilana
ATATTTGTATTAAGTCTGCGACCATGGCATGTTTTTTAAATTTTCAATGCTTCTGCTTATTTTACATTATATTGATCCAATTTTTTATTAATTATATTTTTCAATGTATTAAAATTACGAATTTTATAATTGTAGATATATTCAACTGAAATTATGTTTGTTCATGACTTTATTCCACTTTAGAATTAAAAAAGGGGTATTTTTGTCAATTTGTTTCACGATTGTTTAGGCGGGATTTTTTTTGGCGCCAACAGACTGCGGCCGATGTGTGACATATATTCAGCCACGTCCCGCCGGCTGAGAAACTCTCTCAGCCTGCAGGCTGAGGTACAGTAACCCCATATATATATATATATATATATATATATATATATATATATATATATATATATATATATATATATATATAGAGAGAGAGAGAGAGAGAGAGAGAGAGTTGAACTGGACTACTTTCAGAAGTATCAAGAATGTCGATACCCTCACTTTGATTTGGTTGATGCACCACCCATATGCAAAATTCAAACCATTGGGTGTGATCTACTACCTATAAACTAGTTAGGAATAAAATTTTACAGATTTATCATTTACCCGTTCATCAAAGTGACTAAAACATTGACATTCTTGATAAATAGTGAGTTTGTTAGTAGTGCTATATATATATATATATATATATATATATATATATATATATAAGATCAAGAAGTTGGAAATGATAAATCTGTATATATTGAAAAATGTGTATAAGAGCTAGTAGTGCTACTTATGCAAATGTGTTCTATTAGATCAAGAAGTTGGAACCTTTTTGATTTTAATAATATTGGAAATAGATGTGGTGATGGAACACAATCTTGTTTACGGGCCTGTTTGTTTCGTTGCAAAACGTCGCAAGTCGTAAGTCGTAAAATGAGAATGGAAAAAGTGAACTGTAACAGAGAAAATATATTGTGTTTTACGGTGTTTGGTTGATAAAGTGAAGTGTAAATGGAGAAGTATATTGTGTTTTACGGTGTTTGGTTGATAAAGTGAAAGTGTAAATGGTAAAGTATATTGTGTTTTACGGTGTTTGGTTGGTAATGTAAAAGTGTAAGTGGAAAAGTTGACCACAAAATTAACTGTAGCAGTGATTTAAATATTATAAATACTATTAAATTAAATCTACTATTGCAAATTAAATTATATTAATAAATTTGAGATAAAAAATTAATAATCTTAATATTTTATTTATACAATAATATTAATAAAATATTACTAAAATATTAATTAAATAAATAATATAAAATTTTAAGAAAATCTAAAGAACATTAATAAAATTTTAAGAATACTAATAAATATAAATATAAAAAATCCTACAAAAATAATAAAATATAGTTGAAATATTATAATATTAAAAATACTTGAAAATTATTATAATATAAAATTTATTATAATATTATTGTAATATTATAGAAATATAAAATTAACAAAGTAAAATATAATTATAATTTAATAATAAATTATCATTATAGTATTATTATACTGAATTATTATTACAATATTAACATAATAAAATATTAATATAATAATAAAATATATTATGATATTAATAAAGTAATTTTTTATATTAAAAATAAATAATTAAATATACAATAATTTTATATTAAAGTATAATATTGTTATATTAATAAAATATTAACTCTAAATAAAATAATAAAAAATGGAATAAGTATTAATAAAATAAGAAAGTTTTAAATAAAATATTAAATTAAAATAGTAAAATATTAAATATTAAAACAATATTAAAAACAATAAAAAAATAAAGATTAAAAATATAAAATAATTAAATAATTAAATAAGAAATTGAACACTATTTAAAATATTAAATATTTAATAATATTAAATTATATATTGATTATCAAGTAACTGTTTTGAACTATAAGTGTACCACAAGTGAGAGTTACATGGCCACAAAATTAACTGTAGCAACTGCAAGTGGGAAAATATGAGTGTAAAAGTGATATTTACATGACCACAAATTTAACTGTAGCAACTGCAAATAGGAAAAGAAGAGTTGCATTTTGCAACTTATTTTTCAGTGAAACAAACAACGGAAAATGGAAAAGAAGTTTTACGACTTGCATTTTGCGACGTTTTGCGGCGAAACATACACGCCCTACATAGAAAACTGTTTGGTTTTAAAAAGAATTTGGTTAAACATCATCTTCAAAAACAAATGATACACTCATGCACTAGTTGTCATTTTCAAACAAGTTTTCAGAGGCATTGGTAACAAGAAACCTCTCTTGCACGCTTAATTCACTCTCATAAAATATACAATTCGCAAAATTCGTTCATCAAAGGTAGATTTGTCTGTGGATGGATCATGTATATTGCATAATTTGTTTTCGGGAAATTCAAGTTCTTCTTTGCATAGATATACTATTAAGGCTATGTGAGTGTATGTATTCCACCATTTGTTTGTGAACATGAGCGTAATTTGTGTATAAAAAAACTTTTGTATAATTTTGCAAAAAAACTATCAAGTAGCGTAATCTAAGAAGTAGTATACATGTGAAGTGCAGATGCATTCACTCTTTGCCTGCGTATGATAATAAGCTATGTAGGATTCACTGTTTGTACGATAGTAAATCGGATACGATTAACTTCTTACTTACATTTAGTAATAAATTCTTCGCGTATAGCCAATTCCGAGCAACCTTTGAAAAGTAGCGGAGCCAGGCACGTGCCCCCAAGCCCCGCTTGAAAAAAAAACTGTGCTCCTTTTTTACCGGCGAGGCCTTCCTCGAGCTGGCCAACGCTTCTGGCTATCTGGTGGTTATGATGTCATCCTCAAAGGCCTGGTCTCCAAGGGAGCAAGTTAGCTCCTTTGAGCGAAGGATCATCTAGTTCTTCACATGATATCAGTCGTCTATCACTGTTGATGGACAACCCGATACAGAAAGAGAAAAAGGAACACATTTTTGTGGGCCTGCCATAAAATGCGTTTTTTCCTCTCCCTATCGGGCCATCCATCAACTGTGATGGACGACCCACATCACGCTAGGAACTATCCTGGGCCTTCTCGCGAAGGAGCTAACCTGTTCCCGATCTCTGAAACCCACCCGAGGTTTATCGGTGTCGACTGGGGCGTCATCCGTGCCACCTTCTACATTGAAATCTTCAAACCTGTACCCGCTCTGTTATTTTTTGTGCCCACCATCTTTGAAATATTAGCTCTGCCACTGCCTTTGAGTATCCTGTGATCCCAAATGTAATGTATTTCTTCTTTTATGGCCTGACGAAAACAACCTAAACATTTGATCATCCTTGGGCCGTTGCATTATCAATTTGAAATTAACTCAATTTCGAGTCCTTTTCTACAAAAATACAAACATGCCCAAAACCCAAAACTTGTACTTATTTGCAAATGATTAGAGGCTCCTCCCTCCATCCAAAACATGATCAAGACAAGGAGATTACTATGATTAATACTATAATCAAACTTTTTCCATGATTATATCTAACTTTTTTCAACCCAATAACATGTGAAAAAACCTACTCCAACTGCTCCCCTACTCCTTTAGATCAGAAAGGGTTGACTACTAATTTTGTGTCGTCACAGTCAATTTCTTCAGAGTAGACCAGGCCAGCAGCTGACTGAGACCCAGTCCAATAAAAGTAGTCTCCTTTTTTTTTAATTTTAGTTTTAATGTTTTCTAGAGAGAGAAAGACCCTCTTCCTCTCAAAAGTGGGAAAAAAAATAACCCAAGCATTAAGTAAATTGGACATAAAGACAAGGAGGAGAGAGGGGAAGCTGGTGGAAATGGGTCCAGCTGTAAGCTTCTATGTTTGTTTGTAGAGAGAGAGAGAGAGAGGCCATCTTTTTAAGCTCTCTCTCTAATTCTGGAGGTGGGTTATGGCCGCTGAAGCTTCCCCCAGTGGGCAGAGAGGCGTTAGATCCCAAGCACCGCTGGTGAGCTTACCTTCCTCCTTCACCCTCACTTTTTCTCTTAATCGCCGGCTGAGATGGGTACAGGGGAAAAAACCCTAACTTTTTTTACAAGTTGGGTTCCTTCTTTGTGATAAGAAGGGTGGAATTTGTTTTAAAGATGTGATTCTTGATGAAGTCTGGCATTGACTTTGGGGTAATTTGATGCGAGTTCTCTGCAATGAGGGTTTTGTTGAGGAGATCAAGCTTGGGTAGCATTTGGGTTTTTATACCTCATTCTAATTCTTAGGATAATTTGATGGGTTTGGGATAAAGGTGGGTTGGATCCTGTAGTTTCTGGTCTTTTAGAGAGAGATCAGTACGAAATTGAGCTTGATCAGGCCCATCTGCATGCCGAGAGGTCTAGTTTGTTCACCAGGTTGGTTGCTGTTGTTGTTGAGAAAATATTTGCGCTTTTCTGGAAAGAGATTGTCATTGTTGCTTCGAATAATCTGTCAAACTGCAGAACCACTGTTTGCATTTGCTTAAAAAAAAAAAAAAAAAAATCTGATTTTTGGATCAATTTCTTAACCAGATGGGTAAATTGAAGTGTAGATGCAACTGTAAAGACATAGTGCATAGGTCTAAAGTCCTTTACTCTACAAGAATGACAGTATTTCTTATTTCTTGAGTTGGGGATGATTTAGCACTTGGTCATTATAATAGGGTCATCGAATATATACCTTTGTACTTATCACACCTATCATTTGGATCATGCTATGGCTGGCTTGAGTTAAGTGATTAGTGAATCAGCTCAAATTTGTGATTTAAAATGTTAATGTTGTCACATTCCAAATACATCACTTGACATTATTATGGACAGTTTAATTTTGGAATGTTTATTATATCAGTCATTGCTTAAAGGTTCAGAAAAAATGGGGATGATGATAGATTTCCGGATTAATTATGGTTCTCACTTCTCGAAACTTGGTTGTCTTGTAGGGGTTGTTTTAGAGAATAACTCCCATTATTTTTCATTATTTCTGTCAGTCCTTTTTTTGGAAGGTAATTAAGTTTAGCATACGATGCACTTGAAGATGAGACCATCAGGCTTTAGGAATAAACGGGGCACCTCATGCAGTTGAAGGAGTACATATCTATGCAATGAATCCTAATATTATGAATATACCATGATAACATGCGCTTGTCAATTTCTGGGTCATTCCTCTTTGTAAATTGTTTCTCTGCACAAAAGTGTTTCTGTTGTTTTACCTTCAAGCTTTTATGATATCCTCATGTAGGAGCAGAATGTCGTGGAGAGTAGAAATTAGTCAATGACATGTAGAATTTCTTATTTTCATTAAATGTCTGAAGATTTAGCTAATTATGAATTTAAGAATATTCAAGAGGCTTGTGGGTTTTGAAGTATCTGCAGGAAGCCTCAAAACTGTCTTGTGCTTGCACTAAACGCTTTGTGTCCTTTATCTTGGATACAGGCCTTGTGCCAATTTGTGCTTATATCATAGCTTTGATTCCCTTGATTCTATTTTAGATGCGAAGCCTTGAGAGTCTACTTATTTCTTTGCGCCTTACTTTGGGCTCTTTGCCTTGAAAACTTGCTAATTTCTCAATTTGTTTATCTGTCTTGTTGTGATGGATTTATGTTTCTTTCTTTTATCCATCTATTTTATTGTTTTTCAAATTTTTTTTTTGGTAACATTCTCAAAATTTTCCCATACCTAACAGAAATGATATTTTTCATAGCGCCTCATCAAATCAAATAGTCTCCCATCTTTCCTACAAAGAGAATGAAGAAACATGAAAAAAGTTAATAGCAAGAATAGTTTACTGAACAGGACATAGTACAACAAAAAATAAGCATACACAGTCTCTCTTTTTGAGACCAGACTACTCACAATAATAAGGAATCACCCAGTGGATAGTACAACCAAGAATAAAGAAAATAACATGAGAATTTGAAGGACCAGTCTTCATTTTCGGAGTGAACTATTTCAGTAACTTCAAAGTTTAATCATTATCATTGTTGCCCCTATCCCATCAAAATGGAGTTGGCTATGGAGAATGATTAAAAACTTCATAAAAGAATTGACATGAAGTTTATCATCACTGCTAACCTGATGTTGACCCTCGATGCGTGGTGCCATATTCCTGGCCAAGAGCAAGAGAGTGTTGTTTCCCCTAAATCTTGGCAGCTAGTTGTAAGTATGTTAACATAACGTTTTATTTTTCTTGAGACATTGATTCAACTTTTCGTTTGTACATTTTTAAGTTTGTGCACCCAAGGAGCTCAAAGTATGTCATGAGTGTGGTTATGACATGAAAAGCATACAATGTGGGCAATGTGAGTCAAATGCTACTGGACGACACAATACCTCTATCATTGGTATATATGTCCAACAGTAAAATTGTTTAATTTTGGTGAACATTTGATCTCATGAAATGCAGGCTTCAGTTGTGTCAAACTAAGTACTGACTTTTTACTTATTATGGATGCATTACTAAGCAACTAAATCCCAACCTTTTCTTCTTATTCTTGATGCATCATTATTTGACTCTCAAATGATTGACATTAAGGTTTGCTGCTGTTGTTGTTGTTGCTGTTGATGGAAATATTGGTATTTATATCGTCGATGGGTCTTCTTGACTAATATTATATGTGATAACATAGTATCTCTCATTTGACATTGAAAGGTCTAAAATTTTGAAAGTTTTCATTAAATGGGGTTCAAGGATTGAAGATGTATTTATGAAATTAGTCTGACCAGGACATGGGCATGCCACTATCGAAGGATCTCTTTAAAATAAAGGGTTTAGCTTCCCAAATCAGTTAGTGTCTTCATTGTGGATTTGCAAAAGAAGAAGACATTCACATGTCATCTTTATACGGGTCAAGGTAGGGTTGATAAGTTGGGTATGCCCCTCTGAATTAAATGGTTTTAGATATGCTGGAGGCATCAATGAATTTTTCTTTGTTTTAATATATTACTTGCTTAAAGCATGTATCGGTATCTTGGCCTGTTAGGTATATCAATAATCATAAGAAATTTATTGTAAAGTAGAGATAATGACATGACTTTGTGCAAAACTAGTAGGAATAAATTTAGAAGCAAATTTCACTTCATGAATATTACAAGTGATCTACCATAAAGGTTGAAGTGAGGAAAATTTTAATTATGGTTCAAACATGTGCACTTTAAGCACCATACATGACGAGATGGATAGAGCATCTTGAATACTTATAATGGCTTGGAACAGAGAATATGGAAGCTAAGAAAATTTGGACAAAGTACGAAGAAATAATTTTGATGCTATCTAAGAATATTTGTCAGTGTGGAAAATCATAGATGACCTTGATTTTTTGGTATAAGGCTTGATTTGTGTATCTAGGTTAAAGCTTAATTTAGTTTACGTGAGTTCAAGAATTGATCTTTTTGATGAATTTGAAATGACAGATTGAAATTCTTCTTCTTGGTGGAGACTGTTGAGATGAATGAGTTGTCATTTCAGTTGAATATTCATGTTTTTATGGATGCGCTCATGTCTTAGCCTGTTTCTTATCATAGTGCGACTTTATCTCAACATTCTCTTTTCAACTAAAACATTTTGACTCAAAGTATGGATGGTCGAATAGCTGTCTTATGAAAATTTCTTAGCTTCATAGTTATTTTCAGTGTGGGAAGGGAGGGGAAGACTTATCCCACTACCTCCTAATGAATCAGACAGCAAGAGAGCAGAGGTCTCCAGTGGCGTGATTTGGAAGGAAGGGGAAGAGGGGGATAGGAGAGGGGAAAGATATCTCACAACCTCCTCAAACGAAGGCATATAGAAAGCAGGAAAGTCTCTGATGGCTTGAATGTGAAGGATAAAAATAAATACAGGGGAAGAAATTCAAGAAATGGAAAAGAAGGTATTGGGTTCTACCTTTATCTCTTGGGGATAGGAGATAAATGATAATAGGTAATCAAATGGAAGATATAATTTTAAGTCACCAAATGGCAAACAAGGATACATGACTGATGTTTGGCGACATAGGCTGGTTCTAGGTTCGGAAATGAATTTTAGACCATTCATGATGGATCTTCTGCATGCTACACGATAAACTAATGTCTAAATTGTGGGTCTAATTTAGCTCTTTCGTAAATCCTCAGCTCGGGCTTGCGCCAGCTTTTTGAATTTGGTGGGGTTTGAGTTAATCCATCCTCAAAACATAAGGCCTTCACAAGTTTGATTCCTTTGGCCCTACCCTGCCCATCTCAGTTTCTTTATTATTTTTCCTTTTCCGGAATGACCACCTTTTGTTTTGGACCTCAAAAACCTCTCCATGGGTTGCAACGACTATTTTTGTAATCTAACGTGAATGCCCTCAAGTTGAATGGGGGGATATAAAAGCAATCATCTCATTGACTCGGAAAATTGTGGTTAGAGGTGTTGTTCTGAAGTTGTTCATTTTTTCTTTTCCTTCTTTTTTCTTTGAATTTGTGCAGGTGCATAATTGTTACATTAAGGTTTAAGCCACTCCTCTTATTTGATTTATATGTCCAAGCAACTTGATTTGGTTTATTAGAATTATTCTTTCATTTATATTGTTTTAGGTTTTTTTGGGCATATCTTTCAGAGAAAAAATAGTAAGTATAGGTTGTGATGATTTGGAATCTGGATTCGTGGCTCAGAGAAAAAATAGTAAGTATAGGTTGTGATGATTTGGAATCTGGATTATTTTACGTGGCTCATAATAGATCCAAAAATGTAATTCATCATGAGTTCAATTGATTATGCAAGGATACTTCAACAACAACAACACGCACACACACTCGCTCACCCACCCATGCGCACACATGAATCAAACCAATAATAGAATAATTACTTTGACTGTTTATGTCAGTCGTCGTTTCTAAGCTAGTGACGTTGAGTTTGATTCCCGCACATCTCAAAGTTTAATTCTTAAACAGTATCTTTTCTTATTGAATATTATGCAATGGTTAGTGCCATCCTATCACCTCCTTAATCAAGACCACCTCACGTGATTCTCCCTCATCATACTAGAAATTGAAGCGACCTAACTCTTCGAAATGCACTCTTTTATGATCCTATGTTATAGTGTATTGCCACTCATCCATTTCAACCTGCTGTTTTGGTTGCCCTCGTATTGTAATGGATGGGTGGTAATACACTAAAATAGAATGTTTGAAGTTCTTTCACTATGCATCAAGTAAGCACAAAATGGACGGCCCAAATAGCAAGTTGTTAAGTTTATTGGTCTAGAATGTTTGAGACCCAACAACAGGTTGGTCTATAAGGGTTTTAAAATCTGTAGATCATGACTAGCTTGATGATTTATGCACTCTAAAATTGTAGATCCAAGTGTGTGCTATTTTCACCCCACATTTTGCACTACTTGATGCATGGGGAAGAGAACTCAATTGCATTTGAATTGGATTTGTTTTTTATTTTTTTTACGGGCATTTCACATGATGTAGATCAGCTTAATAGAGTGAATTTTCTATTTGAATGGGTTATCAATGAGTTTAAATGGGAATAATTAGCCTAAGTCCTTCCAGAAATAGCATGTCTGTATCAAACAAGTATATTTAGATTTGTATGCAATGTACTTGTTTCTTTCCATTGATTATTTTAATGAGAATTTTACTGCAGACCAAGTCTGTAAGATCATTTCAAATGACTCTTTTTAACTCCTTTTAGTTCTATATTTGTTCATGATTTGCTTCACTGATCTACTGTTTACAGGTTGAATCGGTTTCATGCTACTGCAGAGTTGATGCAGGCTTAAAAACTGTAGCAGGGGCAAGAAAATTTGTCCCTGGAGCAAAATTATGTACCCAGCCTGATATCAACCCAAATGGACCCAGGTCTAGGAGTGCACGGCGTGAGAGGTCCAGAACCCAAGCACCTTACATCCCTGGCCTTCCTGATGACCTTGCCATTGCTTGCCTAATCCGGGTTCCTCGATCCTACCACCAGAACCTCAGATTGGTTAGCCGAAGATGGAACCGCCTCCTCTCTGGGAACTACTTTTTCTCCCTCAGGAAAAGGCATGGAATGGTAGAGGAGTGGGTTTATGTCATTCGAAGAGATCGTGATGGTAAGATATCATGGCATGCCTTTGATCCGATCTTTCAGCTTTGGCAGCCCCTCCCTCCAGTTCCTGCGGAGTACTCAGAAGCACTTGGGTTTGGTTGTGCTGTTCTCAGTGGCTGCTACCTTTACTTATTTGGAGGTAAAGATCCAATCAAAGGTTCATTGAGGCGAGTTGTCTTCTACAATGCCCGGACTAACAGATGGCTTCGAGCTCCAGATATGCAAAGGAGGCGCCATTTCTTTGGTGCTTGTGTCATAAATAACTGCCTCTATGTCACTGGTGGGGAGTGTGAAGGGATGCAAAGGACTCTAAAGTCAACTGAGGTGTATGATCCCAACAAGAACAGGTGGGCTACAGCTGCCAATATGATCACTGGAATGGTTCCCTTCATTGGAGTTGTTCATGATGAGAAATGGTTCTTGAAAGGGCTTGACTCACACCGGCAGGTTGTCAGTGAGGTCTATGATCCGAAAACCAACAGCTGGTCTATAGTTAATGATGGGATGGTCACTGGATGGAGAAACCCAAGCATTTCAATGAACGGGAAGCTTTATGCTTCGGATTGTAGGGATGGCTGCAAGCTTAGAGTATATGACGAGCTGAGTGATTCATGGAGCAAGTTAGTGGACGGAAAGTTTCATCATATGGGGAGTTCTCGGGCTCTGGAGGCGGCAGCATTTGTGTCTCTTAACGGGAAGCTGGGTGTTGTTCGTAATAATATGAGCATTAGTCTCATTGATGTGTTGAACCCTGGGAAGGTCATCGAGACCAATAGTGGTCACCTTTGGGAGAGTGTTGCCGGGAAGGGACAGCTCAAGACTTTTGTTGCAAACCTGTGGTCAAGCATTGCTGGTCGGAATGGGTTGAAAAGTCACATTGTTCACTGTCAGGTTCTCCAAGCCTGAGAAGAAGATCTAGTACTGGAATTGCAATCAGTATGAGAGATAATAAATGGGTTTTGGAGATTACTGGAACTGATATGCACACAGTCATAGCGTCCATATACAGTAGGTTCTCCTTTTCAGGAATGCTTGATTTTCCACCTGAAACATACAATTTTGTTCTCCTACCATTGCAGTTTTTGGAAACGTTCTGGAGTTTTTCATCTACTGGATAAATCATCGAAATAAGAAAAAAATATCAGTTCCCTTTGGTCCTCGCCGTGGCCTTTATATCCAGTTTGGAAAATGGGGAGCTGCGTGTGTTTCAGGGATGTTTACGGGGGAAAATTGATCGGAAAGCTGGAGTCTTTTTGTTTTATCTTTAAAACTGAAGAAGGAAGATGTGGCATTGATCTTATCTGAAACATTTTTTTTTTTTTCCTTTTTTTTTTTTTTCTTTTTCGCTGCGTTTTGTCTAAAAACATGGAGATGGGACTGATGGTGCTTAAAGAAAGCAGTGCCTGCAATGGCCTTTTTTACTGTCTCATGTATAATGCATTTTTCAGTTTCTAAGAAAAATGTATCTTGAATCCTCCTGTGTTACTTATTTAGCGATAATTAGTCGAATACAAAGACTTCTTATTGATTAGAGAGCTCAATATAGCATCATGGAAGAAATCAAACCCCACAATTTGCATATGAAAATATAGTAGATTGAATGTGAATCTTTGGACATTGCAGATGCATTGCCTTGTGTGCAAGGGTATGTAAATATGTGTTGGTCGAGTTTGGTTATTTGGCTACTAATGGCGACCCGTGTTTTGTTGGCTTCGTTGCAGGTCATCCGGTTGTTCAATTTGAGCCCAGATCGTGGTGTTCGAAGAGAAGCCCAGACCTGTTATCATCTGTTTTTCGTTGAGGTTGGATCTCTTCGTCGCTGTTCAGTCCTTTCGAATCATTGTTGTTTAAAGTTTGATAATAATTTTTTTTAAATTTATTACTGTGCTTTTAGAATTATTTGTTTGGTTCTTAATTAAGTTAGCAAAGAATATTAGTTTTTTTGTGTTTGTTTTATTGCATATTTAATCTGTAAAAAAATTCATAAAATAAAAAAAATATTTTAGCCATCATAATTTCTTTTTTTTCATCTCATATTTTTCATTGCATTTTTACATAATTTTTTCATTTAATTTGTACTCTTATTGTATGCATCATAGTTTAACTTATTTTTCTCATTAGTTAATAAAATTTAAGTGTATTTTAGCATTATTTTGTCTTCTTTTTTTCAAGACTAATAAACAACTTGAAGAAATTTTTATTGCGTTAGAAGACCATAAAATCAAATCTGAGGAATATCAAAAGACACTAAACTTGACCAAATCACTGTTGTCCTTGAATCTCTTAACATAAAATTAGACAAACTCACAAAGAACTTTGTATAAAAGTGTTGCAACTCAAGAAAAGATTTTCAACTCTGCGCCTGTTGTCTCACAAAATAATGGTTAACACACATTTTCTAATGTCTTTCAGGCCACTATTTTTGATTGTTATTCAACCCACCGGATTCAGTACATATAGGCACATTCAATATTTTTCACCCGTCGCCGATGCTTGTAATACCTCCTTTTTTTATAGTTATTAATTATTATCTTATGTGAGTTATTATTATTTGTTATTAATTACTGTTACATTAATTACAATGATGGTTATTAATATGAAAATTATTATTAATTATTATTAATTAGATTGATGTATTTCTTTTAACTCGTTATCTTTTCTGGGAAGCCCACTTCCTTTGATTTCCTTATTATTGTCCTAAGATAAACCAAAGCCATTTACAAAAAAAAGAAATAAAAAAAAATAAAGGAAAGCCCAGCCCAATAAGCCCAAACCCATCTCCTATATAACTTATTTTCCCCTCATCCTCCTCTATCTTCCCCGAGCCGAACCCTAGCCTCCCTCTCCCTTGGCTGCCTCCTCGCACAACCGCTGCGGCCGCCAGCGTCCTCAACCACCCCGTCTCCTCTCATCCCACTCCGTCTGCACAACCCTAAGCGCCACCAAGCTCTTCCTCCTCCTTGTGCTGCCGACACCCCTCCCACCTCTCTCTTCTTCTCCTTCTCCTTCTCGTTCTCCCTCCAACACCGTGCCGCCCAACTCCTCTTCTCCGTCCCTCGCTCGACAGCCGCGAGCGGGACTCGCCGGAGCTTTCTCCACTCGCTCCCCTCGGCCTGCACGACGCCACCTCCTCCTCTCCCTCTCGGCCATTAACTTCACCACTTACGGCCTGCAGTACCACACCTACCACCCCCTGGACCTTCTTACTCCTTGCCACCACCGCACTCAACTGCAACCAAACTACTCTGCGCACTCTGTGCCGTTGTCGAGCCCAACAGAAGCCCATGCAAACCTCCGTGCCTCCTCCTTGCCTTGCCCTTGCACCCACCGCCTCCACCACCTCGAGACCGCAACTCCCCCCTTCCATCACCCGAGACCCCATGATCTGCCCTTCTTCGCCGTACCTCTCCCTCCTTCCCTATCCGTCGCCGCGGCCCAAGCCGGGAGCCCTTATCTCCTCCTATTCCTCTTTCTTTCTTTCTTCAATCCTTCTCTTCTTTTCTTTTCCCATGTTGGATCCACCAACATCAAACTCGAACCGTTAACCCGATCCATGTTCAATCTAAGTTAAGAGTGAATTTTGGTTATTGAATCTGAAATCAATAGTAGATCCGACCAGCAAGAGGAAACCTGACTCAATTTATTAAATGAGTTGGGTTTAAGTGATTGGATCTGACCTCTTTAAGACCTAACCCATATTCAGCAGATCCAGACCCTTTTGAATCGGATTTTGTTTTTGGGTTCGTATCTCAATTGTTTGAAACCCGATTCGAGTGATTCTGGAGGCGTTGAAACCATAAAGACCAGAGACAATATCCATTGCAACTCAGAAATCCATCTACTTTAGGACGGGGAAGGAGATCATCACCACATCCAGCATTGGATCTCAATCATCAATAAAGGAAGTACCTAGAGTCTTCTTCTTTTCTTTGATTCAATAGAAATCATGCCTAGGACCATCTTTCATTATCATTCCCATTAGTTTAACTAGACTTAACTATTCTAGTACCATCATGCTTTATCATCGTGTATTGTTTTTATTATTTGCGCTAATTCATTATTTCATGCTAAATAACTATCATGATTGCAGTGTTAATTATTTTTTTGTTTAATACCAACATTGAATATATATTCTTTTAGCTTTCTTGATTATCATAAATAATGTATTTTCATTGAGACACGTTATTGTTGATACTGGACTTTCATAGATGATTATTGATATTGTCTTGAGTTGATTACTCGTATAAGCCATGCTTGAATAAACCGCTACATGATGACAAATAACCGACATGATTGACCTTGTTCACGTAGAAAGACACCATGATATAAAAATTACGACATGAACACCTTGGACATGAACACATGAATACAAACATGAAAGTTTAAATGACATGGATAAACGCTTGTGTGAAGCATGTACTTGAAATTACTTGAGAAAATAATACATGGTGATTATATGGGCTTGACAAGGACATGGTGACATGGTTATTCTTGGTATTTGAGTCACGCAAGGATACTCATATTGTATAATAAAATTGGTTGCAAAAATGACAAGACATGGAGCTAATATGGTGAAAACGGAGAAAGTGTACCTTGAGTACCCCTACATGTGTACAAGGTTTGGTGGCGTATGTTATTACATTGTGCATATCACTTTATGACATGGGTTATTGATGAGCTCACTATGATTATATCCTGATTATTCGTGGTATGACTTCTCGCTAAGGTATACAGATGCTTTTTTCACTAACAGTTTTTAGACAAAGATAATCATTGGTATGCGAGAATAGGCTGTGATATAGGACACAGTCATTTCCATGTCTTAAGATCCAATTGACATGCGCAGTAGGTATAGGATGTGGTACGTTTTACTACACGTGACAGTTGAGGTATTCTCACCTAATTAGTAACCCGTAGGGACATATTCATAATTAACCTTATAACTGTGTGTTTCTTGTGATGATTACTATTGATTGATTATTTAGGTATACTTGTTATACTTGACTTACTCCATGCTATGGCTATAATTATGCTTTGTGAATAACTGTTTATCATCATGACTTGAACATTATATGACTGATTTTAGTAATAAACTCATGCTACAAATATATGATTGTGTAATGAAAATAAGTATCATGTAATTACATATTACATGTCCATTTCTTGTTCTTGTACATCTGCGTGCTCTACATGTATTGCATATTTTCTTTCCTTGTTTGTACTTGTCCTAGATAGCGAAGAATACATGAAGATATCGACTGAGAATAAGGAGTACTATGAGGAGTCAGCTGGAGCTCAATAGAAGATTTGAAAAACTACTTTTAGTTATTTGCTTTCATGGATGTTGAATAAGAGAGTTTGAACTCATTTCTCAGTATTTAAATTTGTACCAGTTATTTAGTTTTGTTTCATGTTTGTGTACCCTATTTGAACTTGATATGTATATGCAACAGATAGAAAAAATGACAAAATTTGCAGGCTAGAGGTTTAACATGCTCTTTTGAGTATGTCACCATCCCAAGTCACGCGCTTGAGATTGTGCAGGCAGCATGGGAAGAGAGGAGAGGGGGTGGTTGAGGGCGCTGGCGGTTGTGCGAGGAGGCAGCCAGGGAGAGGGAGGCTAGGGTTTGGCTTGGGGAAGAGAGAGGAGGAGGATGCGAGAAAAATAAGTTATATAGGAGATGGGTTTGGGCTTCTTGGGCTGGGCTTTCTTTTATTTTCATTTTATTTTTTATTTTTTTGTAAATGGACTTTGGTTCATGGCTTAGGAAAATAATAAGGAAATCGAAGGAAGTGGGCTTGGGTGAAAAAAGAATGAGTTAAAAGAAATACATCAATCTTATTAATAATAATTAATAACTATTTTCATATTAATAACCATCATATTAATTAATGCTAATAGTAATTAATAACAAATAATAATAACTCACATAAGATAATAATTAATAACTATTACAAACTAAAAGTACTTATTTATTATTAAACTTGATATCATAAAATAGAGGTATTACAATGCCTATATTGACACTTGTGCTGTCACTGGTTATTTTTTTTCACATCGTCTAACATAGTACACAAGGCCTGTAGCACCTCAAGTTAGACAACCTAACTTTTAGCTTCACTATGACGCACCCAGAAACAATCACACAGGTGATCCAGTTAGAAAAGTTAAGTTGTATGCTCCTGAGTTTGATAGGAGGTTAGAGTCCACTGCATTTCAAGATTGGTTGGATAAGATGGATGAGTATTTTGATTGGTACAACATGCCTGATGCTCAACATATCAGAATGCTAGAATTAATTTAGTGAGCAAATGCAAATTGTTTTTGGAAAACAATTATGCTTGATGTTGACCATAGGCGTCATCTACCAATTTTATCATTGGATCAAATGAGGGATATACTGAAAGAAAAATATGTTTCACTGAATAAATGACTTGTTAGATCAATTTCTTAAATCTCAGGCAAAGCACCTCCAATGTCACTAAGTACATGTCCCAATTTGAGGCGTTGATGTTACAATATGAGGTTGATGAAAAGCGAAGACTTCTTATGTCTAGATTTGTTAATGATTTAAGACTAGATATCAAGTGCGAAGTTAAGGTCCATCCACTCTATTTCTTAGATGTCACATATCAAAAAAATCTTAAACTATGAAAAGTATCTTCGATGTCATTCCTAGGCGTGTTCCTTTCAATCTTGATACTCGTCCAAGTCACCCTAGCACCTTTCCTAGGTCTCATCCTAGAACTCAACCTGTCAACACTGTATCACCATAAGTTTACTTCTAGTGTCTTTTTCACTAACTTGGTTAAAACTATAATGCCTGCTTCGTCTAGTGCTTGTTCTTTTAAATCCCAAATCGAGTGTCACCATTGTCATGCCAAAGGTCATATAACTTCTCGTTGTCCATAATGTGCTTTAGTTATTGATTGTGAGGATGATAACTTACTTGAGGATACTGATGAACTTTTAGTAATAGACCCTTTAGAGCTCTATTATGTTAAGGGCTCTTCTGCGATGTATGAGGATGGTTTCTCCCTTGATGAAGATTATCTTTCAATGATGAGATACATTTTGTTCACCCCTAATGATAGTGATTAATGGAAATACACTAGTATTTTTCACACTTTCGTTCCTATAAACGAAAAATCATGTAAGATAATCATTGATGGATGTAGTTTCATAAACGTGGTTTCTAAGTTTGTTGTTGATAAATTTGCCCTTAGGACAGAACCACATCCTCGTCTATTTAAGGTAGATTGGGTAGACAAGACTTTTTATCTGTTAAGAAATGGTGTCTAGTCACTCTTAAAATATGACTGTATTCTGAGAATATATATATTATGAGGTATTACCTATGAATATCGCTCATCTTTTGCTGGGTCATCCTTGGTTGTATGAAATGCTGTGAAACACTGCGGTCGAGATAATACATATAAATTCATATATGATAAGAAAATCATCTGCAAAGCCAGTTACTAGCACCTGCCCTGTAACTAAGTCGTCTACTAGTTATACTCCAACAAACGACTCCAAATCTTGACCCACAAATATTTTGAGAAAGAAAATGTCGAGCTCGGATTTGTCTTTGTCTGAGTAACTGCAAATAGTTTTATCATGCCTTCTGGGCCTTCGTCTATTGATTCCCCTAATATCTCCAGTATGTTAGATGAGTTTAGGATAATATGCCTGATGAGTTACCGGATGTGCTGCCACTTCTTAGAGACATCTAGCATGCTATTGACTTAGTTCCAGGATCACAGTTGCCTAATGTTCTCCATTAATTAATGAATCTTATAGAAAGAGCTAAGTTGAATAAATAACTTGAAGATCTTTTGGAGAAAGATTTTATTCGCCATAGTGTTAGTCCTTGTGCTATTCTTATTCTGTTAACTCACAATAAAGATGGATCTTAGAGAATGTATATAAATAGTCGAACCATTAACAAAATTACAGTTTAGTATAGGTTTCTTATTTCTTGACTCGGGATATGTTAGATGGGTTATCTGGTGCCAAATAGTTTCCTAAGATTGATCTCAATAGTGGACACTATCAGGCTAGAATTCGTTTGAAAATGAATGAAAAACAACCTTTAAGATACAAGACGATTTTATGAGTGGTTAGTAATGCTTTTTGTAATGTTTAATGCCCTTAGCACCTTCATGAGAGTAATAATGCTTGTCTTACGACCTTTTATAGGTAAGTTTGTTATTGTGTACTTTGATGACATATGATTTACAATAGGACTAGGGATGAACACTTAGCTCACACCCATAAGGTTTTCTTAACTTTTTATGATGATAAGTTATATGCAAACCTTAAGAAATACTCTTTTATGCAAAATCAAGTGTTGTTCTTAGGTTTTATTGTTCTGCCCAAGAAATTTCTGTTGATTAAAGCCATAAAAGAGTGGCCAGAGCCTAAGACATTGACTGAAGCTTATAGTTTTCATAGTTTAGTATCTTACTGTAAGAGATTCATTAGGATATTCTATACTATTACCCCCTGATCGCTGAGTGCTTGAAGTTAGGAACTTTAACGTGAATCCTTGCTACATATAAAACCTACTTAGATATTGAGTAGAAAATGATTGAAGCTCCTGTGTTACGACACCATGATTTTTGATGTAGCTTATGATGCTTCGGGTGTTGGAATTGGAGGTGTTTTCAATCAAGATGGTCACATGTTGCTTGCTTTAGTGAAAAACTCAATGAGGTTAAACAACAATATCCTATTTAAAATAAAAAGTTTTATGCAATGGTGCTCCTTGTCATTGGCATTGTTATTTGTTACCTAAAGAGTTTGTTATATATTCTGACCATTAATCCTATACAGTCATTCTCAGAGTAAGTTGAACTCTAAACATGTTAAGTGGATTGAGTTTCTTCAAGATTATGTCTTTGTTCTCAAAGGCTGGGGTAGATAATAAGTTTGTTGATGCTTTTTATCGTGTTATCACTATTTTACACTCTAAGCAAAATTCTTTGGTAAGTTTAAAGCACCTTAATGATGAGTACTATCAATGTTCAGATATTGGTATCATTTATAAAAAGTCTTTAGATAATCGTAGTCCTACACAAGGTGGGGAGGGGTATCTTTTGAAGGTGTTAAGTTGTGTATTCTTCGCTTCACTTAGAGATTTCTTAGTTTGAGAATTACATCCTGGAGGTTTAGCTGGAGGTTTTGATTGAAATAAAACTATTGTTTTGATAGAGGATAAGTTTTACTAGCTTTCGCTGAAAAGGAATATTGCCCGCATTGTCCTTGGTGTTGCACTTGTCAATTGAGTAAGTTTAAGAAATAAAACATTCGTTTGTACATTTCCTTCCTTTTCCACATATCCCTTAGAGAGATCTTAGCATAAACTTTGTCCTAGCAGAAAAGAGATCATGCCCACATTGTCTCCTGGTGTCACATTTGTCAATTAGGTAAGTCTAAGAAATAAAATACTGATTTGTACACGCCCTTCCTTTTTCACATATCTCTTGGAGGTATATTAGTATGGACTTTGTCATGGGATTGCCCAAAATTGTGCGAAAACATGATTATATTTTTGTGGTTATGATAAATTTTCTAAGATGACTCACTACATCCCTTGTTTTCGAAGTACTGATGCTTCACATATGGTTAAATTCTTCTTTAAAGAGATTGTTAGATTACATAGACTTCCAACCAAGATCGTGACTGATAGGGATGTTAAGTTTGTTAGTTACTTTTGAAAAAAAATTTAGAAGTTGTTAGGGACTACGTTGAAGTATTCTTCTACTTTTCACCCTCAAACTGAAGTTGTTAATCATAGTTTAAGTGATTTGCTTTGAAATTTAATTAGAGAAATATTTGAAAATTGGGACCTTATTTTGCCAAATGCTGAGTTTGCATAGAATAATTTTGTCAACATGTCAATAGGTAAGAGTCTTTTTGAGATTGTTCATGGTCTTTTTTCCGCTAACTTATTGATCTTCTTCCTTATCTTGCAGATTATCGCCGTCTGACTAAGTCCAAGGTTTGCTTAGCATATCCATAATTTGCATGCTGAGATTAGATGAAAAATTATTTTGAGTAATGATACTTATAACTTGCTGCTGATGCACATTGTAGCATAGAGAAATTAATAAAGAGGATTATGTTATGGTTCACATTTGTCTTGAACGCTATCCTAAACATGTTAAAAAGTTACATGCCGTTAAAAAGTTACATACCCCAACCATTGGGCCTTATATAATTCTTTGTAGGCATGGATCCAATGCTTATTTAATTAATTGCCATCGAATATGTCTATTAGTCTAATTTTCAATATAGCAGGCACATTCGAGTCTCCAATTTTGCCTTCTTCTGTTTTCGCAAGTACATCTGATACTCAGATTCTCGTGCTCCTTCCACTGCTTCAGAACCGCCAAATGAGATTCTTGATGTCTTGAATGATAAGTTTGTTACTTCACATTTGTTGAGATTTGGGTCAAATAAATAGTCCCACATCGGTTAGACATGGGGATAGTCTTGGGTATATAAGAATTTAGGCAACTCATTCTAGAAGGCTAGTCTTTTGGGATGGTGCCCCAAGTCTAACAATTGGTATCAGAGCCATATTTCAAACTTATAGTCACGTGGGTGAGTGATGTTTGATGTTGCTGATCCCCCAATTTGTCGCAAGAAAGCGCAATAGTGGGCCCCTGTAAAGCAATTTGGCTCGTGAGATATTTGGCAGTGACGCTCCTTTGAAATGGGCATTGCCGCCAACCACACGATGTAGAGTGACCGACTGTAGTTGGTGCTTCACATAAGACGCGTCTGCCCCTACACAGTAAAGAGTTGGATGTCGATCGAGTATCTGATCTTCCATTATGAAGAAATTTGAGTTTGTAGGACTCTTTGTTTGAGAAGGGATTGTTGGGATTTAGGTCGAACAAATACTCTCACATCGGCTAGACATGGGAATGGTCTTCGGTATATAAGAATTTGGGCAACTCCACCTAGAAGGCTAGTTTTTTGAGATGATGCCCCTGTTGGCTCAGATGCCTTCCACTCTAGTTTTGATGATGATTAGCTCATGTAGTGATAATTTATTAATAATCTTGTGAATTTAGTTTCAGATATTTGATCAAGATATTAGTAGGTGATTAGCTTCAACAAAGGTGTTTTGGAGCTTTCACATGGTGATTCAAGAGCTCGAGCGTCAAAGTTCACATCTAGCACTCGTTAGAGTCAAGCTCGGGGAATCGCGTTTGGATCGAGTCAACTTGGAGACGGAGTTCTACAAGAAGGCTTCAGTTTATTTAGTTAAGATTTAGTTTAGATCCATTGTAAAGATTAGATAGTGTGATATGCTCAAGTTCACAACACACACACACACACACTTGTTTTTATGTTTCACGTTTATTGGTTTTGATTTTCGGTTTAACCGATCTTGGTTTTCATGAATAGATAGAATCAAAATAAGTTTACATGATTTAATGTATATTAGATTTGATCTATATACATACATGCTTCACATACTTAGAAAAACTTATTTTGATAGTCTACTTCATGAGTTTGGAGTTTTGTTTATAGACAAAACCTATTTTTGGATTTAATTTCAAAAATATAGATATAATTCTTTACATATATATTGGATTCTATCCATATACAATATGCTTCAAAGTTGTTTAAATATCATGTTTTTGTATTTACATGTGTTTTGGAAAAATCAGATTTCCATTTCAAAAATTCAAGTTTTGAAAAATACCGTTTTTGGTTTAAGACAAATTTTCTAAGTCACAAAAAATGGTTCAAATAGTTTGAAATATGTGTTGAATTTTTATCACACATATTTGTATTCTAAAGTATTATATTGAACTAATTTTTGTGGAATTTATGTGTTTTTGTAAGATTTTATAAAAGATAAAAACCTAAGTTTTTAATTCCTGAATTTGCCCTGCCAGGCTCTGGCGGTCGACCGGGACGACCGACCGGGACCGGTTGACCGATGTACACAAGTGATTTGGCCGGTCGACCGAGCGGTCGACCGACTGAAGTCTGCCCACTCTTGGGTGCGGCCGGTCGACCGGGCGGTCGACCGTTCACTTTGGCCCGGACCGGGCGGTCGACCGGCTAGAGAGCACTTGCTCTGTGGATCTGGCACGGTCGACCGGGCGGTCGACCGGAAGGCTCAACGATCAAAAATTTGATCATTGGCCGGTCGACCGGAAGGGCATTCTGGCCCTTTTCAGCTACCAACAGGCAGATTTGAAATGAGGGTATAAATACCCCATTTCTTGGTTGTTTTCAACAAGAATTTTTAAGAGCAAAATTTTCATCTTCTCTAGTGTTTTGATACAAGTTTTCAAAAGAGTTTTTAGAGCCAAAATATCTATCTTCATTTGTTTTAAAAGGGTTGGAAAATTCAAAGAAAAAGAAAGTCTTTGGGATTGTTTTTGATCTTCATTTTTATATCAATTCTAGAAGTTTTCCTAAGAGTTTTTCTTTGAGTTTTTGATTTCCAAACACCTTGATTTCTTACACTTGAGCTTATCATTCTATCCTATCTATAGGATCTTTGTTTTAGTGAGAAAAGAATTGGTTTGTGGTCTTTGAGATCACCAAGTTGTAAACCCTTCTTTATTTGTATTGATATCCCTTTTAGTGAAGAGGTGATTATTGGAGTGGTGGCTTTGTGCCTACCTCTCATTTGTGAGGTTGATCTTTGTGTGGCTTTGTGCGTATCCCTCATTTGTGAGGTTGATCTTTGTTTAGCTTTGTGCCTTGCCTCTAAGTGTAGAGGTTGTATTTATTGGAGAGAGGAGTTGTGTACTCCCAATTGTAATTGCCCTAAATCTTCAGTGGAGGTTTCCTGCGTGGGAAGTCCTGTGTGGACGAGTTAGTGAAAATTCTTTTGTGTGAAGGTCTCGAACCTCGAAACGTATCTTGGTGTTTGCATTTGATCCACTTTCTCTAACTCTCTCTTACATTGTGTCTTGCATCATTCGTATTGCTCATTCATATTTATATACTTGGTTGTGTTTGTTTGTGTGCCTTACTTCTGTTTAACCAAGAGAGCTTCATATAGCACCTCAACTCTTATTCAGAGGAATCAAGAGGAGTTAGTCCAGAGCCCTTCACCGGGAATTCGGCTACACTCTTTGATTACACTAAGGGTGTGTTTGTTTCGCCGCAAAACGTCGCAAAACGCAAGTCGTAAAACTTCTTTTCCATTTTCTGTTGTTTGTTTCGTTGAAAAACAAGTTGCAAAATGCAGCTCTTCTTTTCCTACTTGCAGTTGCTACAGTTAAATTTGTGGTCATGTAAATCTCACTTTTACACTCATATTTTCTCACTTGCAGTTGCTACAGTTAATTTTGTGGTCATGTAACTCTCACTTGTAATACACTTACAGTTCAAAACAGTTATGTGATCATCAATATATAATTTAATATTATTAAATATTTAATATTTTAAATAGTGTTCAATTTCTTATTTAATTATTTAATTATTTTATATTTTTAATTAAATTTTTTATTATTTTTAATATTATTTTAATATTTAATATTTTACTATTTTAATTTAATATTTTTATTTAATATTTTATTTAATACTTATTCCATTTTTTTTATTTATTTAGAGTTAATATTTTATTAATATAACAATATTATACTTTAATATAAAATTACTATATATTTATTTATTTATTTTTAATAAAAAATTACTTTATTAATATTAAAATATATATTATTATATTAATATTTTATTATGTTAATATTGTAATAATAATTTAGTATAATAATACTATAATGATAATTTATTATTAAATTATAATATATTTTACTGTGTTAATTTTATATTTTTATAATATTACAATAATATTATAATAAAATTTATATTATAATAATTTTCAAGTATTTTTAATATTATAATATTATAACTATATTTTATTATTTTTGTAAGATTTTTTAATATTTATATTTTATTAGTATTCTTAAAATTTTATTAATGTTCTTTAGATTTTCTTGAAATTTTATATTATTTATTTAGTTAATATTTTAGTAATATTTTACTATTTATACTAATATTTTATTAATATTATTGTTATAAATAAAATATAAGATTATTAATTTTTATCTCAAATTATTAATACAATTTAATTTGCAATAGTAGATTTAATTTAATAGTATTTATAATATTTAAATCATTGCTACAGTTAATTTTGTGGTCAACTTTTCCACTTACACTTTTACATTACCAACCAAATACCGTAAAACACAATATACTTTACTTACACTTTCACTTTATCAACCAAACACCGTAAAACACAATATACTTTTCCATTTACACTTCACTTTATCAACCAAACACCGTAAAACACAATATATTTTCTCTAGTACAGTTCACTTTTTCCATTCTCCTTTTACGACTTACGACTTGCGACGTTTTGCAACGAAACAAACAGGCCCTAAGTGTGTTACAATTACGTTTTTAATTTCGCATTATTGATCATTAGATTAGCCGTACACTTATTCACCCCTCTAGGTGTACTTTCAGCCCCAAGTCCTTACAATTGGTATCGAAGTCATGCCCGAACTTCGTCGTGTGTGGGTGATGTTCGATCCCCCAATAGGCGCACGTGCAATGGCCCTGATCACCTCAATGGCACAAAAATGGTAGGCCTTCTGTGTGAAGCTAGTTAGGCTCTCCAGGATTTGGCAGCAGTGCTCCTGCTCCACGTAAGGCGTACCGTCGCCCACTCAGTTAAGAGGAGTAACAGGCTGCAATATGTGCTTTACGTAAGGTGTATCTCCACCCACGCGGTGAAGAAGTTGTATCTTAATAGAGCATTTAATCTTTCGGTGTGAAGATAGTTGAGCTTGCATGGGAAAACCCAGACTCTTTGGTCAAAAGGGATTATTGAGTTGGATGTCGAACAAATAGTCCCACATCGGCTAGACATGGGGATTGTCTTGGGTATATAAGGATTTAGGCAACTCCACCTAGGTGGGATATGCCCCATGTCCTTCCAACATTCTGGTGGTTATCATCGCTTTCTTGTTCGATGGAAGGATCGTCTACGCTTTACCTCGTGTGGGCTGTCTAAAAATTACTGAAGACAGAGTCTCAGACGTGAACCTCGCCTCATACGCAGGCCTCAGACGTGAACCTCATCTCAACTCGAATGCGGACCTTGCGTCCTTTATCAAACATGGAAGTCGCATTTCAACATTAGATGCAGACCTCAACTCAAACATGCATCTCAGCCTGTTCAGCGTTACAACCGCAAATGCGGATGTAGGCTATCAAAAAATTACTAAGGACAAAGCCTCAGACGCGGACCTCACAAATGCGGAGGTCGCGTTTCAACCTCAGACGCGGACCTCGCCTCCTTTGTCCAACTCGGAGGTCGCATTCTAATCTCAGACACGGAGGTCGTCCGACGTGGACCTCGTGTTTCAACTCAAACGCGAAGTTGAGTAGCTCCGCGTTCTAACACAGACGCGAGCCTGTGAGCTCCACGTCTCAATATTAGAGTAAGGTCCACGTCCGGCGCGAGACCCGCATTTCTGCTGTAATTGACAACCACGAACTTAGTCAGTTACACCCTATTTTCTCTCTACATAATGGGGAATAACTTCCTATTATGAAGAGATTTAAGGAGTTGGTTAAACCCCTCCCATTATGGAGAGATCTAAGGAGTTGGTTACACCCTAATTTCTCTATAAATGACTATGAATTGCTAGAGAAGATGGGGGGTTGGAAGGGGACCCATAGAGGGGGACCTCTAAAAAGGGGTTGAAGAGGAAAGTTGTGGTGAAGGAATCTAAGAAGTCATAGGCAGAGGGGAGAGCTACCTTTTCAGAGTTCGGTCTTGAAGCACTTAAAGCCTAAAAAGAGTCAACTCTTTCTGTCAACATGTTGAGTTCAAGTTCTTTAAATCTCTTTGAGATTCCATTACTGATAGGAGCTGTGCTACTCCATCAGTAGATCCAAAGAGAGAAATTACAAGAGAAACTTAACATTCGGCCGGTCAACGGAGAACAAGACTCACTCTCCACCGCCACATGAAGAACCCAGCTTTAAATAAAGAGGAGAATCAATCAAAATATTTCCTCTCTTTTGTAATCGAATTGTATCCGTTGTAATCTTCTATTCAATTAAAAAAATTTTGCAATTGTGATTTTTCCGGCGCGTACAAAAGATGGCGACTCCGCTGGGGAAACTTTATCATTCTCAACCAACGAGAAAGTAGTGGCGCAAGGCGATGTCAACACTGGTCAACCGCGACATGCTAAGCACATAGGGTTTCCCCAGCGGAGTCGCCATCTATTGTTTGACAGGAAAATTGAAGATCGAGGTGTAAATTCTTTATTTGATTGTAAAGAAAATTACAACAGGTCAATAATCCTTTTACAAGAGAGGGGAGATATTCAAGCTCAAATCTCCTTTTCGTTTAATGCCGGGTTCTTGATGTGACGTTAGAAAGTGAATCTTATTTTTCATTGACCGGGTGAACGTAAGGACCTCTTGGGAATCCTCTCCTTGGATGATGGACCAAGTAACATAGCTTCTGTCCAACAAGAATCTCAAAGAGACTGTAGGTAAAAACAAACTTGTACGTAGCAAGTTGTTAGAAGAGTTGAACTCTCTCTTTCTTTTAGGTAGGGATCTTGGTCTTTCTACGGCTAACAACCGAAGTTCTTCTGACCAAAGAAATTTTTCCAATCCCTCTTCCATAGCAAACTAGGTTATTTATAGAGGTTTCAGGGGGTAAAAGTGTCCCCTAAAAATACTCCATACTAGGGGTTTACTTCCTCATTACGTGGGCAGTAATTGACCCAGTAATGAGGGTAGTTATAACCGAGACGCAGAGTTCCTCTGTAATTGAAACGCGGGCTTCGGGCCTCGCGTTTAGCTATTGAGGTAACACTTGAACTTTGCATTTGGTTGAAATGTGAGATTCAACTGCGTCAAGCTTCGTTGAGATGCGGGCTTCGGGCTCTACGTTTTGGTCATCGTGGGAAAGTAGAGACGCGGGTTTTGACCCTTGCGTCTTGGTACTGTAGTGATGCTACTGCAGTAATGCTGAGACGTGGGTTTTCGACCCTTGCGTCTGTTGGCCCAAAGGCCTTCCACTCTAGTTTTGATGATGATTAACTCATGTAGTTATGTGTACTAATAATCTTGTGATTTTAGTTTCAGATCATTAATCAAGTTATTAGTAGGTGATTAGCTTCAACAAGATGATTTGGAAGCTTTCACATATTGATTCAAGAGCCCGAGCGTCAAAGATCATATATAGCACTTGCTCGGTGGATCAAAGAGTTTTGGATCGAGTCGGCTTGGAGATTGCACTCTACAAGAAGACTTCGGTACCTAGTTTAGTTTTGTGTTTAGATACAAATTATAAAGATTAGAATAGTATGATATGCTCAAGTTCACAACACACACGTTTCATGTTTTAAATATTGGCTTTCGGTTTTTCCGTTTTTGGTTTAACCGATCTTGGTTTTCATGAATAGATAGATCAAAACAAGTTTACATGGTTTAATGTATTTTAGAATTGTTCTATATGCATGCATGCTTAACTTCCTAGACAAACTTAGTTTTGACTCACTTATCATGTGTTTTATGTTTTGGTATTTTTAACAAAACATATTTTGGAATTAAAGTGAAAAACATGGATATATATATGTTTCATGTATATAGGATTATATCCATATACATCATGCCTAAATGTTGTTTAATATCATGTTTATATATTTGGATGAGTTTTGGACAAAATGTATTTTTTATTCAAAAATTCAAGTTTTAGAAAATACAGTTTTCGATTTTTGGTAAAATTTCTATAACACAAAATTAGTTCAAAATGTTTGAGATTTGTGTTAAACTTTTTAACACAAGTTTGTATTTCAATGAAAAATGATAAAACTATTTTTGTGGATTTTTAGAGATTTAATAGGAATTTTTAGGATTAAAAATTACATGTTTTTGCTGACCAGAACAGTCTCTGCCAGGCTAGGTCGGTCGACCCCTACGGTCGACCGCACCAAGTAGCCGGTCGACCGTATCAGTCGACCGACGTGCACGGATACGTGCACGCTGGCTGCCACATGGTCCGGTCGACCGCACGGGCGACCGACTGCATACAGGCAACTCTTTGTTTGTTTCGGTCGACCGGGCGGTCGACCGGTAGCTGGCAACGGTCAAAATGTGACCGTTGGCCAGTCGACCGCACGGTCGACCGGTAGGGCATTTTTGGCAGTTTCTGCTGCAACGACTATATTTTTCTGGGGGCTATAAATACCCCATTAATGGCCACTTTTCTATAAGATTTTTGTGCGAATTTTTCCTTACTCTCTGGTGTTTTCATAGCAATCAAAAGAAGTTTTTGGATTTAAATTGAACAATCTTTTTGGTGTTTTTGCTAGGGTTTGGAAGATCAAAGAAAAGGGTTTTTGGGAAAAGATTTCGATTCAACTTCTATATCTTGGTTTCAGTTTTTCTCAAGGATTTTCTTTGTGATTTTGATTTCCATTCCATTGGTTTTCTCCACACTTGAGCTACATCTACTTTATTATTCTATAGGATCTTTGTGTGGGAGAAAGAGATTGTTTGTGGTTGTTGTTTAGACCACCAAGTTGTAAACCCAATCTTTTCTTGGCTCTGTGCTTTTGGGTTGTATCCCTCAAGTTGTGAGGTGATCCTTGTATTGGTTTGTGCTAATACCTCAAGTTGTGAGGTGATTGTTGTTGGCTTGGAGTTGTGCCTCAAGGAGGAGGTTGTGTTTGTAAGGAGAGGAGTTGGGTACTCCTTGTAATTGTTATTGCCCCAAATCTTCGGTGGAGGTTCCCTTTGTGGGAGTCCTTTGTGGACAAGCTAGTGGACTTAAAATCCTTCTGGGTGAAGGTGGGGATGTAGAGCTGGGTGCTCGAACCTCGAAACATATCTTGTTGTTTGCGCTTGATCCCTTGGCTCTTACTCTCTCTCTTTACTTTGTGCCTTGCATCTATTCATATTGTTCATTCATAATTATTTGCTTGGCTTGTTTGAGTGTGCATCTCTTGTTAATTGCAATTAGTTTTTAAATTCCGCATTAAGTTCATTAGATTAGCATAATCACCTATTCACCCCCCTCTAGGTGTTATTTCAATTGGTATCAGAGCCTCCGCTCCTGATATTTAGGTTTAACCACCTACGAGTGAGATCTTGGTTTGCTAATCTTCAT
This sequence comes from Agave tequilana, assembly GCA_038442645.1. Taxonomy (NCBI): domain Eukaryota; kingdom Viridiplantae; phylum Streptophyta; class Magnoliopsida; order Asparagales; family Asparagaceae; genus Agave; species Agave tequilana. Next base: position 76,709 of record JAVJIF010004353.1, read on the forward strand.
TTGCATTGTTCATTTGCACACATATAGTTGCACTCATGGATAGCCCTCCTATGTTTGACTTTTTTAGACTTGATGTTTGGAAGGCCAATATGAGTAGTCACTTAAAAAGCCTAGGACATCTAGTTTATCAAGCCACCACTCAAGAATCCTACCAAAATCATAGCAAGCATAAAAAGGCAAATGCATTAGCACTTAAAACACTTAGAGCATCTCTTAATGAAGATCTTTTATATGTGTTTGATCGTTATGACTCGGCTTTTGCAGTTTGGAGTATATTGACGTCTCCCGAGCTACCCGTGATTATTAACAAGTTGAGGAGATCTAGGAGAGACAAGTCCGACGAGCATTGCCTCATGGTCCAAGGGAAGACTCCCTTGAGGTACAATCATATTCTCAACTAGATGATTGCTCTAGTTTCTATTGCGATGGTTGTTTAGAAGCTCAAACTTTAAATATGGAACTTGTCACAAAGCTTGAATTTTTTTGGAAAAACATAATCTTTTGAAAAAGGATCATTTTGAATTAAAAGAAGAAATGAAGGATTTGTGCTCAACTTTTGAATCGGTTTTGCAAGAGAAGAAAGAGATTACTAGTGAACGTGACTCACTAAGATCTCAACTAGACCTTACCCTAAAAGAGATTGATGTTTTGAAAAACATAAATGATTGTGATGATGTTGTGAAAAACAATGAGGTTTTATCTTCTAAATTGGATTTTGTTTTAAAAGATAACCTTGTTTTGAAAAATGAAATTGATTTCATTACTAAAGAATTGGATTTGGTTTTAAAGAAAAATGAATCTTTAAAAATTGATATAGATTCTCATGTTTGTCATACTAGTATAGCTTCTTGTTCAAGCACTCCTATTGCATGCTCCACTTTATCTTCAACTATTGAAAATGACATAAATGTTTTGAAGAAAAGTGTAGATTGTTTGGGCTCCACTTTGAGCCAATGTACTTTGACTCATACACGCTTGGAAACCTTAGTTCGCAAGAAACAAGATCCATCTTTACATGTACACCCATCACGGCATACACATGCTCATCACGGACACAACCACGGATACAACCATAACATGTATGCTCATGTGTACATTTGTACACATTGTGGTCGAAAAGGCCACCTTGCTAGATTTTGCTATGATCGTTTACATGTTGAAAATTTAGCAAATAATCTTGTTTGGGTTAGGAAAGATACTAACCCTATGGACCCAAAAGAAAATGGGTACCAAAGACCACCCCTTTGATTTTTGATGTAGGAGTGGGCTCTCGCATAACGTGAGAGTGTTGGTGCCTTGAGGTGGATGTGTTCCAAGCTTAAAGAGAAAACAAATTTGAATGCATCACTTTCAAGGGGAGTTTGGTGGAGGAGAACTACCATTGGTTTGGAGAACTAGAGAGGTGCCTTCATCGGTTTTGGTATCGATCTCTAACTCCCGTTTTCATTATGCATGTTTTTCATGTTCAATCAATTTATAGCATGCCATGGTTTATTATTCATTATGCTTATGTCATGTTGATTAGATTAGCGTTATACATGTTTAGTTACTTGAGACACCCATGTTTTATATGGATCTATATTTAGTGTTCTCACCTTATTTAAACTAATATGTATGCCCTAGATCTAATACACATGCATCTTCATAATGATCATATGGATGTTTTATGATTTCTGTTTTGATGATTCATGTTTAGTATGTTAAATGCCTTGATTATTAGATCTTTGAAATGCATGTATAGCCTTTTGAGATCACCCATGTTTAGATAAACCCATTTGTTGTGTTCTCACCATTGTTTGGCTATTATGTATATTTTGATTCTAATAGCATGTGGATTTACATAATGATCATGTTTATGATTTTCATGTTGATTTATATCCCGTTTTATGCTTAATGATTTGATTAATTGTTTAGATGTTAGTTTTCATTAAGACTAGAATTTATACTTGTACATATAGTGGGCCACAAATAAATCTTTATATATGTTTGTGCTTGGATGCTTATTTGTACCCATTAGATGTGCTAGTATAGTCTAGTTTTGATGATTCATGTATTCTAACTTGTATTCCTCATTTTGAATATGTTTTTATGATCATGTGTTTTAACCTCATGTATATGTCTATCTTGTCCAAACTATTGATTATACATGTATATCCTTGAGCCACGTGCCTTCATGCATATACTTTTGTGGACTCATTATGTTTAGGATATGTATGTATACTTTAGTTTGTACATGACATACATATGCCTTGAAGTTTAAATCGTTTTGATGATTTTCATGTTTTTAGGTAATCTCAATTGGTAATGAAAATCTAGTTTTCATGTTTTCTTGTTTCAAGGAATATTGAGCTTATTGTCTATCTTTCATGATTATGATCTTCATATTGTATTTGTACACTCACTTTTATTGTTTACTCATGTGTTTGTTTTCATGAGTCATATTTATGCTCAATTGAATTAGAGTGTTGACTATCATGTGGATTTCATGTTTCATGAAAAATATTTTTATTTTATTCCTTGCTTGAAGGATTTCGTACTAGTTTAAAATTTTTTCATTTAACTAGTTACGGTATTCTTCATTTTGGTAGAGTTTTTCAAACAAAACTTATTGTCAAATCTATTTTTGAAAACCCCTACCTTCTATGGGTGGTTGGATGGGAGATCATGTTCATGTATGCTTTAAAATAAAAATCATTTAAAACTTGAACCATGATTGGGTGGTAGTTATATGATGTATACACTTGATCATTATTGTTGTTTCAATTGGTATCATTGAATTCTTTCAATTGGTATCAATCTTGACCTTTCTTGTATACTCATATATGTTTGTATGTATGTATGCTTTCAATTCCAAGAATATTAATTTCTATTGGTATCTATTTTTCATACATATATATATTTTATTTGTGCTTATTATATCCCTATATCTTTAAGCACAAAATCTTGTTTATGCTAAGCTTGAGCTTCAATTTTGTTTCAATTGATTAGTTTTCAATTGCTTTTCAATTGGTTCAATTTTCAATTGGTATATGCTAAGCTTGAAAACCTTAATGATTATCCTATTTCAATTGATTACTTTTAAATTGGTATCAAGCCTACGCATTGTTTTTGTTGGTAATTCATAAAGAGGGAGAAAACTTGTATTTCATCTTTCATTTAGTATTTGTTTTCCACTCCCATACTTTATGATTGAAAATTCAAATTTGGTATCATATGTTCAAAATGAAAAATATTTACAATTGGTATCAAAATTTTGTTTAGACATTCAAAATTTATTATGTTTAATTTCAATCGATATCAAGATTATCATGTGTTTTGCTTAAAATTGGTATCAATATTTTTTATTTGTTTCCTTTCAATTGGTATCAAGATGCTATTCTTTGACGTATTTTCAATTGATATCTTAATTGATTGTCACCCCTTATTTACATCATTTGTGTTTTAGACAAAAAGGGAGAACATTGTTTTATTGCTTTTAACCCTTTATTGATTCATTGTTTCAAATAATAAAAGGGAGAAAAATTTATTGATTTGGTTTTGCTTTTACCCCTTATTGATGAGTGTCTCTTTGTATTAAAAGGGGGAAAAGATTTTGTTTTGTTTTGCTTGTTTACCCCTTTTGTTGATGATTGACAAAAAGGGGGAGAAAGATCTTGAGTTTATATATGCATGTTTATGTTTTGCATATATTAAGTTTAATTTAGTTTAATTTTAATTGGTATCTAAGCATGTTTTGTTTTTAAACATTTCATTGGTATCTAGAGCCTTTTATTGTTTATGCATTTCTATGCATTCATGTTTAAGAGCCTTCATTGTATATTCATTATGTTTATTTGGTTATGCATGAGTTAAGGGGGAGCTTCTTTGAAGCTTAACTTTAATCCATGCATATATAACTCCATGAGTTTTGTCATCATCAAAAAGGGGGAGATTGTTGGCCCAAAGGCCTTCCACTCTAGTTTTGATGATGATTAACTCATGTAGTTATGTGTACTAATAATCTTGTGATTTTAGTTTCAGATCATTAATCAAGTTATTAGTAGTTGATTAGCTTCAACAAGATGATTTGGAAGCTTTCACATGTTGATTCAAGAGCCCGAGCGTCAAAGATCATATATAGCACTTGCTCGGTGGATCAAAGAGTTTTGGATCGAGTCGGCTTGGAGATTGTGCTCTACAAGAAGACTTCGGTATCTACTTTAGTTTTATGTTTAGATCCAAATTGTAAAGATTAGAATAGTATGATATGCTCAAGTTCACAACACACACGTTTCATGTTTTAAATATTGGCTTTCAGTTTTTCCATTTTTGGTTTAACCGATCTTGGTTTTCATGAATAGATAGATCAAACAAGTTTACATGGTTTAATGTATATTAGAATTGTTCTATATACATGCATGCTTAACTTCCTAGATAAACTTAGTTTTGACTCACTTATTCATGCGTTTTATGTTTTGGTATTTTTAACAAAACATATTTTGGAATTAAAGTAAAAAACATGGATATATATATATATATATATATATATATATATATATATATATATATATATATGTTTCATGTATATAGGATTATATCCATATATATCATGCCTAAATGTTGTTTAATATCATGTTTTTGTATTTGGATGAGTTTTGGACAAAATGTATTTTCTATTCAAAAATTCAAGTTTTAGAAAATACAGTTTTCGATTTTTGGCAAAATTTCTATAACACAAATTAGTTCAAAATGTTTGAGATTTGTGTTAAACTTTTTAACACAAGTTTGTATTGCAATGAAAAATGATAAAACTATTTTTGTGGATTTTTAGAGATTTAATAGGAATTTTTAGGATTAAAAATTACATGTTTTTGCTGACCAGAACAGTCTCTGCCAGGCTAGGTCGGTCGACCCCTACGGTCGACCGCACCAAGTAGCCAGTCGACCGTATCAGTCGACCGACGTGCACGGATACGTGCACGCTGGCTGCCACATGGTCCGGTCGACCGCACGGGCGACCGACTGCATGCAGGCAACTCTCTGTTTGTTTCGGTCGACCGGGCGATCGACCGGTAGCTGGCAACGGTCAAAATGTGACCGTTGGCCGTCGACCGCACGGTCGACCGGTAGGGCATTTTTGGCAGTTTCTGCTGCCAACGGCTATATTTTTCTGGGGGCTATAAATACCCCATTAATGGCCAGTTTTCTATAAGATTTTTGTGCGAATTTTTCCTTACTCTCTGGTGTTTTCACAGCAATCAAAAGAAGTTTTTGGATTTAAATTGAACAATCTTTTTGGTGTTTTTACTAGGGTTTGGAAGATAAAAGAAAAGGGTTTTTGGGAAAAGATTTGATTCAACTTCTATATCTTGGTTTCAATTTTCCCAAGGATTTTCTTTGTGATTTTGATTTTCATTCCATTGGTTTTCTCCACACTTGAGCTACATCTACTTTCTTATTCTATAGGATCTTTGTGTGGGAGAAAGAGATTGTTTGTGGTTGTTGTTTAGACCACCAAGTTGTAAACCCAATCTTTTCTTGGCTTTGTGCTTTTGGGTTGTATCCCTCAAGTTGTGAGGTGATCCTTGTATTGGTTTGTGCTAATACCTCAAGTTGTGAGGTGATTGTTGTTGGCTTGGAGTTGTGCCTCAAGGAGGAGGTTGTGTTTGTAAGGAGAGGAGTTGGGTACTCCTTGTAATTGTTATTGCCCCAAATCCTCGGTGGAGGTTCCCTTTGTGGGAGTCCTTTATGGACAAGCTAGTGAACTTAAAATCCTTCTGGGTGAAAGCGGGAATGTAGAGCTGGGTGTTCGAACCTCGAAACATATCTTATTGTTTGCGCTTGATCCCTTGGCTCTTACTCTCTCTCTCTCTCTCTTTACTTTGTGCCTTGCATCTATTCATATTGTTCATTCATAATTATTTGCTTGGCTTGTTTGAGTGTGCATCTCTTGTTAATTGCAATTAGTTTTTAAATTCCGCATTAAGTTTATTAGATTAGCATAATCACCTATTCACCCCCCTCTAGGTGTTATTTCAGCGTCTTGATACTGCGGTGATGCTACTGTAGTACTACTGAGACGCGGGTTTTGACCATTGCGTCATGGTGCTGTGGCAGTGGCTACTGCAGTAATGCCGAGACGCAGATTTCAACCCTCGCGTCTTGGTGCTGCGGTAATGCTATGATTAGCCCTGTGTTTGGAGTTTGGACTTTACTTTCTGATGACTTATCCTCAGTGATTTTTGGACAGTCCACACCTCGTTGGAGACGAGTTCTTTTCAACCGGGGGGAAATAATGGAGATCATAATTAGGAATTAATTATTATGTTATTTATACATTATTTTGTTAGGTATTGTTTAATTTTGAGTGATTAGAGTTTCTTGATTATCAAGTTTTGTTTAGTTTTCTAGTTTGTATCAAATATCTATATATAATAAGCTTATTTGTTTTCTTCATGGAGGAAACTTGTTTTATGAAAATACAGATTATCAGATTTATTCTCTCTGAATACTCTTTTCTCTCTCTAAATTCTTCGCTATCTCTCTCTAAATTCTCTCTTCTTCTCTTTTCTCTTCTATCTTTTCTTTCTCTAAATTCTATCTCTAAACAAGTGGGTGCCCCGGCTGAAGACCTTCTACAATCGAACTACATCCACAGTGCATCAAGGATCCTCACACGACTCCATGGGCCAACACCTTGACCTGAGGGACCCAACCGATGACGACCATCCCGAAACCCTTGGTTCGATCTTCAAACCCTCGAGGTAGCATATCAACGTCCTCCCCATGGCCAAAAGGGCTCCTGAGTCCCCAAACAAAGGGCAATCTCACGGTCTGTAGACCTAAAGCCAGCTGGTGAATCAGCTCAATGCTCATCGCGGCCTCAGCGCCGAGAGCAACATAGACCACAGATCCCGAACTTTGCTTGTCCAGCCTGTCTATGATCTCCTTCTAAGTTTCATTCATGTTTTTGTTTCTTTCATTTGCTGAAGGTGGAAGCAGACCTACTGGTACCACTGGCTTCTTGAAGATCGTTCAGCCAAACTCAGATACTCAAGACTCTATTCCGTGCAGCTCCACGGAGCTATAGCCTTGCACCCCTTCAATCACTGTATTGTAACATTCGCCATTGGAAACACCCGAAGGGTTCGGCAAGCTCGAATGTTCTCAGAGTTTGTAGACGTCGTGGGGCTGGTAGGCCGCCATCGAAGGGAAGGTGACCCACGAAGGAGTTATGGTGAACGATTCAAGGGTCATTCGTGAGGATGACTCTGACGAATGCCACTTAGAAGGCACACGGTGTGCCTTCTAAGTTAAGTTACACACACCTCTTTCCATCACACAAAAATTTTATGGTGGTCCTCAAAAGATGTTTAAAATTTTTTTTTGTGTGGTGGAAAGAGATGTGTGTAATTTAATTTAGTTACATATGTGTATTGTAACTCTAATATATATATATATATATATATATATATATATATATATATATATATATATATATATATATATATATATATATATATATATATATATATATATATATATATATATATACCTCAGCCGCCAGCTGAGAGAGACTTTCTCAGCTGGCGCGACGTGGCTGAATTTCAGCCACAATTTTGAGCGTTGCTACCATGGTCGCAGTTTTTTTGTGAGAATTGCGATCAAGTCGCAGTATTTTTCTAAGGACTGCTATCATGGTAGCAGTGTTTTCTGAGGACTGCGACCATGGTCACAGTCTTTTTCTGAGGACCGCGACTATGGTCGCAGTCTTTTTCTGAGGAGTGCTATATGGTCCTACTTCTAATTACACTGAAATATATGATTTTTAAAGACTGCGACTATGTCGCAGTGCATTACAACCATATTGAAGCGCCAGCTGAGAGAGTCTCTCTCAGCTGACGACTGAGGTAAACTCTCTCTCTCTCTCTCTATAGAGAGAGAGACTTGTCTTCTTTCAAAAGGATTTGAGCCCGAATCCTTTCCACTCAAATTCAACCCTCCGACATTCGAATACAAGATCCACTCCGTTGAAGTTGATCTATATTATTTCAAGTCTCTATAAAATAAAAATTAAGTGTTTGAATACTTTTTGCCCATCGATCAAGCGGCGCAAAATGGACGGCCGAAAGTAGTAAGTTGGTTAGATCTATATCTTTAGACATACAAATTCTTGATCCGGTCATTTGATTATGATCTAAACATTTAAAACCCCTACCAACTAATTTTTATTAGGTTTCAAATGTTCTTCACCATTAAACTAACCAACTCATTATTTAGGCCGTCTGTTTTTCTCCAACTTGATGCATGCGTAAAAAGTATTCAAAACACTTAATTTAGTTTATAAATACTTGAAATAATATAGATCTACTTCAATGAGTGGTTCTTATATTCGAATGTCGGATGTTAGTATTTGAGTGGGAAGGATTCAGCCTCAAATCCTTTTGAAAGGACACAAGTCTATCTATGTGTGTGTATCAGAAAAATGTGTCTCAGCCGCTAGCTGAGAGAGACTCTCTCAGATGGCGCGACGTAGCTGAATCTTGGCCACAAATCTTGGCGCAGTGCTACCATGTCGCAGTTTTTTGTAAGGACTGTGACCAGCTCGTAGTGTCTATGTGAGGAATGTTGCCACGGTCGCAGTCCTAATTACACTGAAAATATATGAGTTTTTTAAGACTGCAATCATGTCGCAATGGAATGGGACCATGTAAAGCGCCACAACGGCCATGTTGAAGCGCCAGCTGAGAGAGTTCTCTCAGGTGGCAGCTGAGGTACAAATAGTTAAAGTAACGTTTCAATTCTCGTAATTTTTATTGTATGAGTTGGCTTTCTTTTTTGTAACATGAATCTTTTGTGTATACATAGTCAGAGAAAAATCTAAAGAGACACATATAGTGACAAATTAGAAATCAAAGATTCCTTGTGTGATTGAAACCTTATTTTAGCTTTCTGTATGCACATAGATTTTTATATGTGTTAATCAATCACTTAAATTTTGTAATTGAAAAAGATACTATTTGTACGCATTAGCATAATATCAGCAAACAAAAAGTTATTAAATGAAAACATAGGATTAAACTGAGAAGGGGGGAAGGTCATTTTGCCAAACCAACCTGTTAATTATTGCATAAGACTTTTAGTAAAATTTTGACATCATCTTCTTCATTTCCTCACTACAAGCTCTCATGTAATTGTCCATACCTTATGTGAGATATATTCCCTTGTATCATTATCTTTTCAATTAATCACACAAAAACTCACCTAGTTCTACTAAATTTTATTGAATAATCAGATGTTATGATAAAGGACAATATCGTTCAATCAAACTTTACTTCAGATGAAGCATACAAGGACGCAAACAAAGCACAATCACTCCGAAGATAGAAGAAGATACTGAACAAAATCATCAACATATTGTTCTTGCCGATCTTTATTCCCAAAAACTTCCCTCAGCTCCTTAGCTCTGCCCCTGAGCGATTCTCCCTCTTCCTCCACCACCGCCAGCCTCAGCGCCGCGGCCACCGCTTCTCCGGTGAAGGACCCGTCCGCCTCATCTCTCCTCACTTCAATAGCAATCCCTTTCTCCATGATCACTCGAGCATTCAGGCCCTGATCACCAAATATGGGCAACAGAACAAGCGGGTGCCCGAACTGCAAGCTCTCGATGACCGAGCTCCACCCCGAGTGCGTCAAGAATCCCCCAATCGATTCATGAGCCAGAATCCTCAATTGCGGAACCCAACCCCTGGCAACGACGCCATAGGCCTCAGTCTTCTTCTCAAATCCCTCGGGCAAGGACGTTTTCCCTCTGAGTGCCCAGACAAAAGGGAGCTCAGCGAGCTCGAGCCCAAGAGCCAATTCAACCACATCTCTTTGCTCAATGTCGCCTCACTGCCGAAAGCAATGTAGATAACAGATTTTGATCTCTGTTCGTCGAGCCAGCGTATTATATGGTCCTCCCGTTCGCTCTCCCCTCTTTCTCCGGCGCTGGCGGCCGAAGCAGCCCTACGGGAATGACAGGCTTGCCGTAGAGCTCCGGAAGCAGAGCCAGCCATTCAGACTCCACTTCCGTGCAGCTCCGCACGGCCACAGCCTTGCAGGCCTCGAGCACGGGCTTGAGACGTGCGACGTCAGAGTAGCCCGAAATGCTAGGCTTGCATGACTCCGCAAACACTCTTCGGGCCTCGTGGAGGCGGTAGCGGAGTTTGGAAGGGAAGGGAATCCACGGAGGCGGCACCGTGTACTGCTCGGCCGTGGTACGAGACGGCGTGTCGCCAAACTCAGGTAACGGCCCGGAAAAAGAGAGTGCACCGGCGATGAAGACGCTCAGCCAGACGGTGGGCACGTGGGCCTCCGCTGCGATTTGCGGCAGCCAGTGCTGGGCGAAGTCTTGGATGATCCAGTCGGGCTTCGGAGTGGTGTTTTGGATGAATTTGCGGAATTGTTTGTCGAGCCCGTCGAAGGCCACCTTCAGGTATTCGACTGTCTCCGATGGGAGGTCCGACGTGGCCTCGGCCGTCTCCGGCAGGCCTTCGACTTTCGGAAGATAGAAAGGGATGAATTCGATGAGGTGAGCGATGTCAGTAGGGAGCTTGGGGAGCCTCTGTATGTTTCTTGGAGTGGAGATGTAGGAGATGTGGTGGCCTCTTCTTGCTAAGGATTTTGAGAGCTCGAGGAAAGGGAGCATGTGGCCAAAGGCTAGCCATGGGAACACGACTATGTGCAGGTTGTCATCAGCCATTGAGCTAGAACTAGAAGATGAAGATGTCATGCAAGTACTGACACTTGAACGCTTAAATAAGCTCTGTGGTGGGAAAAATCTCAGTCGTCTGCGGTGTACGAATATCCACCACAAGTGATTAGTCACTTTTTGATTTGACCTGTTAAAGTACACAGGATAGAAACATCTTTCGAGTTAGAAGCATCGGTTTGATGCCGGCCTAACACTCTCGGACGTGAAAGTCAATAGTCGGAAAGGAAAGGGGGAAGGACCGAGCAGAGGAAATGCCGGAGTGTTTTTAGGTGGATTAGCACAGGAAACTGTTAGTATGGTGGTATAAACTGAAATAGAGAAACTTTTAGCATCATGGTATGAACTGAAATAGGAAAACTTTCAGTGTAGTTGGGTGTGTGCGCTCTCAGGATTAGCAGTGCCTCCTCATCTTCTCCTTGGAGAAGAATGATAGTTTATACCTGACATGGATGCTGGCGTGGGGCGAAATTAATTGACTATTATAACTGTACATGTGCACGTGCTGGATTTGTCGTAACGGTCATGATCACTGGCGCTGGTTGATGGGATTGCATGCCGAGAAATTTGTCAGTGTCCATAATTGTCCGCATGGATTGAGGTGATACACATTATGAACGTGAGGTTGGATGGAGTTACATAACTGGTAGAGATCAAGGATGATTTATTATTGGAGCTTCAAATTCTGACACAGACGGGGAAGATAAGAAGACGAACGGCGTGGGCTAAATCTCGTTCTAGCGTTGACGAACCCTAAAGAAATCTCCAGGGAGGGGTAACTACTCGAATCCACAAGTAAGAACGATCCAAATCCATGAGCCAAAAGGAACAACTCGAATCCACGAGCAAAACTCAAAAGTTTATTGATAAAAAGTTGAATAAAGATTGATTACAAAATAAGAATACAAGGGCCTTTGTATAGTCTTACAAAAGTCTTATTCTATCTATAAAAGCTAAATTCAAAAATAAAGAAAAAGAAAGTTCAAAATAAGAAACTGAAAAATCTATTAGATTCTAAATTTGGATTCAAAACAGAATCCTAAATAAAGTCAAATACTCAGATACACAATAGGGCTGTCGACAGGTGATCCTGTCGACTGGTCTGTAAATTCTCAATTCTCGAAAAAATCCTGTTAACAGTCGTGGAGTCCAAAGAAGGAACGTCGACAGGTGAAATCTTTTGGCCTACTATTTGTCTTGCTTCTCTTCCATTAGTCCTTCCCCTTCAAAAAAACTATTCCTCGTGTTCCTATCAGGTTACAACGGCTTGGTAGGGACTCCAAAGTTGTAATTTTTTCTCTTCTCAAATATATCATCATCATATCTTCTTCTCTAAAGAGTTTTTCTCGCCTCTTCTTATCAGTTGATGTCTTATATTTTTTATTAGATTTCTCTATAAAATCTATTCCCTTTAGTGCGAGGAAATCCTACTGAACCATGATCCATGCTGTTGTATGCAAACTCTGCGTGGTGGAAAATGTGATCCCAAAATCTTGATTCGTCTCGACGATCTTCATTAAACTCCATGTAGTATTGCGTCATCGAATCTTCAATGTAATCATCATCCCGGAGCAGTTGATAATCAATGTCATTTGGTGGTGCTCTTTTATCATCCAACCATACACATACACCATACTTTCATAATTCATTAGCTTGCTTTCAAGAAGAAGATTTTTCACAGTACGATCGGAAATGGAATTTGGCATACCTTGCAGAACAAATTGCACCCACGTGCTGATATAGGTGATATGAAGTTGAAGAAATTAAAGCCTTCATCTCTAGCATTCTCCTTCCACAGGAAAAGATCTTCGAAATCATGAAGAATAAATGTACCATGATGATGATTATCTAACATGGATGGTAATACTTCAAGATTGTTGATCCCAACTCTTTTGCACTCCTTCTGTAATTTGTCGACCTCTGTAATTTCAGCGGTTGTAAAAATTTCTTCTAAAGCAACACCTTACTTTATTTCCTTTGGTTCTACGAAAAATTTACCTTGATTGCATGCAGGCACGAGTTGTGGCTTCTCTTCCTTTGAACTAGGAATAGGCGGCATATGCTTCATGACTTCATCGAGAGATTGTGCTTGGCTGATAGCCGCTTGAAAATTTGATGAATCTCTCTTGGTTGATCGCTCTTCAACTGGTGGTTGATCATGTGGTTTCGCAGTTTCATTTGACCGATAAAATCTCATGAACGGCTAGGTCGATTCTCCATCTCTTCTTCCACCAAAGCAAAGCTATGAGCTTGTAAAAATCTTTTCATCCGGCTCCATATTCTTATAGGTCACTTGCCTTAGTACATATGCATGTTTTGAAATCGATCTCATCATGTCCCAGTCCTTCCTTTAAGTTTATAAACCACAAATTCAGCATGATCATCCATGGGAATATACTCTGTCAAACAAATTATCAACTTTCTCGATCAAAAGTAAGGTTGACTCAGCATCATGACTGTTGGAGAGAGAGAGAGATTTTACTGAGGAAGTTGACCCGGACCATCAAGGGATCGTCGAAGAAGTCGGCGACAAGAGACGATGGAAGAAACGGCAGAAAATAGCAGCAGCAGAACTGGCAGAAGGTCGGTCGACCGGACCGGTCGACCGACGTGCACAACGTGCACAGGGGTCAGGCAGTCGACCGGGACGGTCGACCGCTCTGAAGGAGCCAACTCTCAGGAAGTTTCGGTCGACCGGAACGGTCGACCGACATGAGGAACCAAACTCACGGCGAGAATCGGTCGACCCGCTCGGTCGACCGGCCTGGAGAGATCAAGTCTCTCAGTGAGTATCGGTCGACCGGTCCGGTCGACCGATCATCGGGTTTGGGCAAAAACCTGCTGCTCCGCAAAATGCGGAGCAGCGAGTATAAAAGCTGCTGGGTTGTTTTCTAGGGTTTCTAACCTGGAAAACCTGCGAAAAGTGAAGGCTTAGGGTTCTCTTGTACTAAAAGAGGCAAAAAGCCATTGTAATCATCTTCCCTAATACAAATCTCTCCATTTGATTGCCCCGAGGACGTAGGCACGTTGGCCGAACCTCGTTAGATCCTGTTTTTGCGATTGCTTGTTCTTCGTGGTTTGATTTCATTGTTCTTTGTGATTGAGATCGATTAGATCCTCTATTGGTTGTTGTCTCCCGCGCACAACAAGTGGTATCAGAGCATCTAGGTTGCTCTTTGGGATTTCTGTAGATCCGGAGGCCTCGAGATCGGATCCGGTGGAGATCGTGTGTCGATCTCAGATCTGAGGTATTGGGTGTTCGAGGGATCGTGTGTCGATCTCCGGAGGACTCAAGGAGGGTTTTTTGGATCGGTGGTGAAATAGATCTGGTGAGAAACTCGAGCTAGGGTTTCACGGGAGAGGTAAAAATCACTTTTTTTATCTCGGTAATAGATCTATTTTTCAAGTTATTTGATCTTCCGCATAGTTAGAGGGTCAAGGAAAGAATCTCAATGGCAGAGGAAGTTGCATCTGTTAGAACAATGAATACTCACCCTAGAATCGAAGTTGTTAAGTTCAATGGCACTAACAATTTTGGGATGTGGAGGTGTGAGGTGATGGATGCGTTGAACGCATCTAATCTGGAGGATACTCTCCTATTGGAGAGGAAGAAGAACACTACTACCGAGGAGGAATGGGCAAAGATGAATAGGTCGGCATGTGGCTTGATTCGTTCATGCTTGACACAAGACATCAAATACCTTGTGCAACATGAGACGAGTGCAAAGAATCTGTGGGAAACCCTAGAGAAGAAGTACTTGACCAAAAGTGTGGAGTCAAGATTACAGCTTAAGAGTAAGCTGTATAGCTTCAGAATGAAGAAGGGATGCACAGTAAATGAGCACATAAACCGATACACAAAGCTCCTTATGGACCTGATAAACGTGGATGTCGTGGTAGGAGAGGAAGACAAGGCAGTCATTCTCCTGAATTCACTCCCACCGGAGGAGTATGAGACATTTACTATGACGTTTATCAATGGTAGGCAGACATTGGACTACCATGAGGTGTCTTCTGCATTGATGAGTTATGAAACAAGGAAGAAGGAAAGACAGTCTTCTCAGTCAAGCTCAGTGGCAGAGGCGTTGGAAGTAAGGGGCAGAAATTCATCAAGGAAGGGCAGAGAGATTGGAGGAAGATCGAAATCCAGGCTAGGGTTCAAGGACCTCAAAAGAAATCAGTACATTTTCTGTAGAGAAATTGGGCACTGGAAGGTAGATTGCCCAAAGTTCAAGGGGAAGAAGAAGGAGTCGAATGCTGAAGCAAATCTATCAAAGGTGACGAAGACTCAGAGGAGTAGTTCACAGACAGATGGGCAGATTCGGACTCGTCGGGATTCTCTTTTTCAGTCAGTACTCCCAGTGTTGATAACTCATGTAAAGATGAGTGGATTCTGGATTCAGGTACAACATACCATGCATGTCCTAACAGGGGCTGGTTCACCAGTTTTGAGAAGCTGGAAGGTTGCTCGGTTGTGATGGGTGATGATCACTCATGTAGCATGGAGGGTGTTGGTACAATCCCAATCAGAATGTTTGATGGGACAGTTAGAGAGCTGACAGGTGTGAGGTATGTACCTCAGATGAAGAGAAATTTAATCTCTTTGGGAACTTTGGAAGCATCGGGCATGATGATATCGATTCAAGATGGCGATCTCAGGATGATCAAGGGCTCGATGGTTGTGATGAAGGGTGTCCACCGAGGAAATCTATACTACTTGAAGGGTAGTACGAATGCAGATCAGGTGGAGACTTCGAGTACAACAGATGAGGTTGGCCTGGGGATCTGGCAGGAAAAAGTCGGACAAGAAGAAGAATCTTTGCGAGCTCCTGCAAAGATGGAATCAGTAGAAGGTGCTGCTACCTGCAAGTCAGAAGGTGGACACAGGGTTCTGGACAAGAAGAAGGTGAGTTTCAGCACCAGTTCTCACCACTATGAAGGTCTTCTTGATCGTGTTCACGTGAGTGTATGGGGACCCGCTAAGACGGCATCGCTTGGAGGTCACAGGTACTTTGTCTCGGTTATTGATTGTTCATCTAGGCAAGTTTGGATATATCCGATAAGACAAAGGGGTGAAGCCCTAGATGTGTTGAGGAAGTGGAGCGGAAAAATGGAGAGGCAGATAGGTAGGAGGATAAAGGAGCTTCATATTGGCAATGTTGGAAATGACATTGACCAATTCCTACAGTTTGGCCAGAACACAGGAATTGCTACACACTTCTCAACAGGTATAGATGAGTTGGCTAAGGATGTGGTCCGTCCCTTGCTGGAGGAGGTTCGGAAACTATTGTCTAATGCAGGATTGGACAAGTCGCTTTGGGCTGAGGCGATAGAGTATACTAGCCATCTCAAGAATCAAAAGACTGCGATAGGAGGTAAAGCTCCATTGGAACATTGGTCTGGGAAAACAGCTCAATATCATGGTTTGCTGCGGGAATTTGAAAGTCCGGCTTACTTCAGTGCCAAGAATGGCAAGGTGAATCCGCAAGCAAGGAGGTTTGTCTATTTGGGGGTCAAGAAGAACAGCTACAGGTTGTGGGATCCCAAGGACAAAAGGATAGTTATGAGCAGGAATGTCACATTTGGAGAGGCTTCAGAGTTGAAGTCCATCGTCTCTCAGCAGGTGGAGAGGACGAAGACCAAGGGAGGATCGCAGCGGGTGGAGGTCGATGCTACTCCATCATCTCCAGGTGGTTCGGCATCAAAGGAGACTTCATCAGTGGTGACACCGGGTGGAGATCATAGTTACAAGAGTGATGCTGAACAGGTTGACGACATTGCAAAGGATGTCGAGTTGAGTGCAGCTATTGGAACCAAGGGAGACCACGTTCGTGGTTAAAGAAGGATGAATCTCAAGCTTGTGAACGCGACAAGCTCAAGTTGAAGGCCGTTGCTCTCCATGATGGTCAGGGGAAGATTCATATGACTCAGTCTGACAGGTTCACTGCTGCAGGAACAGGAATCAATATTCGAGCTTGATGAAGCTCATTTTAATGAACTACGGTTGGCTTGATCCTTTTGGGCAAAGGTACGTAGGCAGCCGTAAAGGCGCAGCCATTGGTGATGCAACTCTTATGAAGCTATGTCTGGGTTCTCGAGAAGTTGTTTGGAGCTTCACGTAGAGGTGAAGAAGTATGGTCAATGGAGCTTCACGTAGAGTTGAAGAGACTTCATGCAGAGGTGAAGAGACTTCATGTAGCGGTGAAGTGGTGTGACCAGTTGGTCTTCACGTAGAGGTGAAGAGTTGTGATCTCGAAGAACATTTTATCTTCCGGAGAGGAGATGTGGAGCTTGCATAGGAGTGGTGTGCATCCAGTTGAAGCCGATGATGTTTGGTGTGCTCTTTGCAGACTTGTTTGGACCGTCAGTGGAAGACAGGTAGACTAGATAGAGCTGGTCAATTGGAGAGTTAGTGTTGACTCATGTGGAAGTCTTCATGAGGTCGGGAAGTTGCGAAGAAGGAGCCATGGTTGATGATCGGCAAGCGTAGAAATTCTCCTAAGGTGAAGTATAGGGAAGGCATATGTGGTGCATTCCAGTGGATAGCTGAGCCAAAGATTCCAAGCCGAGATCGTGTGTCGATTTCGCCGAGATCGTGTGTCGATTTCGTCCGGTGCGCGCAAGCCGAGATCGTGTGTCGATTTCGCCGAGATCGTGTGTCGATTTCGCCAGGTAATAGACTGGGGTTCGTTGGATGTCGGCTCAGATTTTGGAATCTTCGCCGAGGTGGAGAATTGTTGGAGAGAGAGATTTTACTGAGGAAGTTGACCCGGACCATCAAGGGATCGTCGAAGAAGTCGGCGACAAGAGACGATGGAAGAAACGGCAGAAAACAGCAGCAGCAGAACTGGCAGAAGGTCGGTCGACCGGACCGGTCGACCGACGTGCACAACGTGCACAGGGGTCAGGCAGTCGACCGGGACGGTCGACCGCTCTGAAGGAGCCAACTCTCAGGAAGTTTCGGTCGACCGGAACGGTCGACCGACATGAGGAACCAAACTCACGGCGAGAATCGGTCGACCGGCTCGGTCGACCGCCTGGAGAGATCAAGTCTCTCAGTGAGTATCGGTCGACCGGTCCGGTCGACCGATCATCGGGTTTGGGCAAAAACCTGCTGCTCCGCAAAATGCGGAGCAGCGAGTATAAAAGCTGCTGGGTTGTTTTCTAGGGTTTCTAACCTGGAAAACCTGCGAAAAGTGAAGGCTTAGGGTTCTCTTGTACTAAAAGAGGCAAAAAGCCATTGTAATCATCTTCCCTAATACAAATCTCTCCATTTGATTGCCCCGAGGACGTAGGCACGTTGGCCGAACCTCGTTAGATCCTGTTTTGCGATTGCTTGTTCTTCGTGGTTTGATTTCATTGTTCTTTGTGATTGAGATCGATTGGATCCTCTATTGGTTGTTGTCTCCCGCGCACAACAATGACTCCCGTCAAAAGAAGGAAGAGAATTAGAAAGGTATCAAGATTTAAATATCCTCCTCCTTGGCCTCGGATAGAATTAAGAAACATGTTCCTCCGATTAGGGTTAGAAAACCCGCCTCTCTTATGAGGGTTAGAATTAGCGACTCCCCTAGGCCTTCCATAGGCCATCCTTTCAACTTCATAATCATCATTGTATTGATAGGTTGGATAGCACAATCTCTCTTCGTAGAAAATTCAATAAGTTGAGGATGTTGTAGATGATACTTTGGTGATGGATGATGTGATGATGGTCGATATAGCGGTGGTTGATACGATTGACGATCTTGTCAGCTTCAGTACGTACAATCAGTTAGATTTCGATCATCAATCTTGAGGGACCTCTTTCTAGCAATGTCCATATTTGTAAAAAGCTTTGCAATCCATCGTCGTCTCCTAACATCGTCTTAAAGTTGCTGAAACTTTGGATACCACTTGACGCGACAGGGAAGCGAAAAAGATGAACGACGTGGGCTATATCTCATTCTAGCCCTGACGACCCCTGAAGAGATCTTCAGGTAGGAGTAACTATTCGAATTTATGAGCAAGAACAAGCCGAATTCACGAGCTAAAAGAACAATTTGAATCCACGAGCAAAAACTCAAAAATTTATTGATAAAAAGTTGAATTAAAGATTAATTACAAAATAAGAATATAATGGTCTTTATACAGGCTTACAAAAACCTTATCATATCTTTGGAAGCTAAATTCAAAATAAGGAAAAGAAAATTCAAAATAAAGAAACTGAAAAATCTATTGGATTTCAAATTTGGATCTAAAATAGAATCCTAAATAATTTCAAATACCCAGATACGCAATAGGACTGTCGATAGGTGAAAGGCCTTGTCGACGGGTCTGTAAATTCTCAATTTTTGGAAAACTTGTCAACAGTCCAAAGAAGGGTTGTATATGTCAAGTCTTTTGGCCTGCTATTTTTCTTGCTTCTCTTCGTGTATCAAGTTCGGAGTTGAAGTCTTCGGAAAGGAGAGGCTTTCAATGTGGAGAACACCATGAGGAGGTGAGGATTTCGGTGTGGTGAAGGTCTCAGAGTAGTAAAGGCTTTGAAAATGACAGAATGCGACTCCGCATCGGGAACGTCTCAGGGATGGAGCGCAGCTTCGGGAAGGCCGGATGCGACGGAGACTTGGAGATGAATTGAGAGTAGTGAATCTCTTAGGAGAACTCTTCAGTAGTTTAGATACGTATCATTATTCATGCTGATCAAATCTTGATCACTACAGCTATAAAATCAACCTAGGTGACCGTGGCATCAATGACCAGTTTATTGGAGTTACGTGAATCAGATAATCGTGTTGTTAACTAATGATCTGATAAGAAATCTTTCATGCATGTTACTGACCGTGAGTCTGTGCACTGTTTTTTTTTCTAAGGAAAGCTTTAAGGTGTCATTAATTTATTGGAGGAGATTCATTAATTTATTGTTGTTCCAAGATTCAAGTGATGACAAATTTAATCATGTTTTATCTTTTTGCCAACTGACGTTTAACCAATTAATTAGGTGCACATACCTTTAACATCTCTATAAAATTATTAAAATTTTTAATACTACCATAAATTATCAATCTTCTAAACTATCAAATTCTTAAAATAAATCACAAACCATATTTTTCTCACCTTGGTTCTAAACGATGTTAAAGGTGTTAGCGAAAAGACCTAAATACTTTTACACTTACAATCTGATAACAAAAGACGTGTATATTACACACGTTAGATTAGAGACAATTTGATCATAAAATAGGTACATGATAGTCATATGACAGCTGTTGGTATGATAAACTGGCAAAAGGTAATTTTTTGAGAATTTAAGCAGCAATTTGTGACAGTATTTTGAAAATTTAATAGCTTGAAGGATTTTTTTTTTTTTTTGAAAGTATCATGACTGTTTCTGATAGTATTGAGAAATTTAATTAAAAAAGACATCCATCATCTTCGTATGATAATTGTCGGTCTTCTCAGAAAATGGTTCACTTGTTCCGTGAATGTGTTAAACTTTTTGAGATCCACAGAATATAAAAGTTGAAAACGAAAGAGAGTTAGAAATTTGATTTAGAAAAGTATTATTCCATGACAGAGGACAAAAAACAGTCAACTGTCATTTTTTCAAAAATATAGGGATGTCGTGAACGCAGTGATTAATTTGTACACGTAAGAAAATTATTTGGGTGCATACGAAGACACAAGTCGCAATTTTAAGAGGAAACAAGGCCCAGAAACACATAGCTATTGATCCAATTCGATCCAAGATGAGTAACCGAGTTCTTCTTCCTATGGTTGGCACGAGAATCCCTCTCAAAGGGAAGAATCAGATTCGATCTCTTCGCTTCAGTGTCTTTACCAGCTCTTGAGGCATAGGAATCCGCTCCCAGCCGCCCGTCAAAACTTGGGTGCTCCCCAATCCTCAACAGGCGGGCACCTCCTAAGAACCTAAAAGTCGTAGCATGTCCGCTGGAGTGAAGCTCAGTGATGCCTCTGCTCAAGACCTCCTCTGCCAGAATGAATAAAGCCGGGGAGATAGGGTCTGTGTGTTTCGTCGCAAAACGCCGCAAATCATAAATCATAAAACTTTTTTTTTTCATTTTCCGCTATTTGTTTCCCTGCAAAACAACTTGCAAAATGCAACTCTCATTTTCTCACTTGCAGTTGTTACAGTTAATTTTGTGGTCATATAAATCTCATTTTTATAGTCACATTTATCCAATTGTGCCTGCTACAATTAATTTTGTGGCCATTTAAATCCTATTTGTAGTATAATTACAGTCTAAAGAAGTTACTTGATAATCAATATATAATTTAATATTATTAATTTTTTAGTTTTTTTAATAGTGTTTAATTTCTTATCTAATTACTTAATTATTTTATATTTGTAATTTTAGTTTTTTATTATTTTTAATATTGTTTTAATATTTAATATTTAATTATTTTTATTTAATAATTTTATTTAATATTGTTATTTAATACTTTATTATTTTATTAATATTTACACCACATTTCTTAATATTTTTTTAGATTTAATATTTTATGAATATAACAATAATATGCTTTAATATAAAATTACTATATATTTAATTTATTTGTTTTATAATATAAATAATTACTTTATTTGTAACGGTCCCAGATTTCTAATGATCACAATTTGCATAAACAATTCTATTAATTAACAGATTATCCTACTCATCTCTAATATCCTCGAAAATTTTAACAGCACCTCCTTTGTAAATACTGAATATCCAATATACATTTCATATCACAATAATTTCGATCAATACCAGCCTACTTATCTTCAATCCAAGCATATAAACCAACCCAACAGTCAACCCACGCAATGATAAATATAATTCGGCTCACACGGCCACAAATATGAAAATTTTCAATAATTAAGGATTCGAGAAAATCCCTCTTGGCATTCACATAATAATGTCAAACCGTTTTTAACTCCAACTCATCACAATAATTTCCAAAATCATATCTCCAACAATACATGGATTCGAACTATCCATTTATTCAACACTAACACTTGTTATGAGTACACGTCAAATAGATAAAAAGAACATATACAACAAGAACTAAATCACAATCACTCAAAGTACAAACTCTAAAACTTCTCTATGTAACGGGATTTCCAACAAGGCGCTTGAAAGCTTACATTGAGTCCTCGCCTCACATGACCTGAAAATATAATAATCTGTGGGGAGGTGAGCTCAACAGCTCAGTGAGGAGATAAAGAGAAAATCAGAGGATGATGAATATAATAAATAATAGGCATGATTTATCGAGTAATAGAGCAAATATGGATGAATAAGAGAAACAGAAAATCAATAATATATAATGAAACAACTGGCTCCAAAATTTTCGGGGACGGTTCGATTCTTTTGGTCCTTAATTTCTTATGACATTACTCTGTACTCTATGCCACACGCTACAAGATCTATAAGCTCTATAAATAATAACTCGGCGATTTTAGTTTATCATCAAATTTTCTTATGTATTCATAGTATGTATCACATACGTATTTCGTATATCATGCACGAACGCACCAATCACACACTCACCATCTTATATATAGTGCATGCATTCAGATAACACATGCATCACAAAACCTACTTATATCTCGTAATCTCATCGCATTTCACATATATCAGTATCACATTACACTTCCAGTAATGCATGGATTAACCTGTACACTTTCACACAATTTACAATATTTCATTTCAATTAGCTAAATCTGTATACTCATTTTTTTTATTATTATTATCATATACGATCTGACATGCTCCTAGTGTCACATACACATGTATCACACATAGCCATTCATTCTCAATCATTTATAAAGATGCAAATATATATATTATAGCACCGTCTTCGCACTCCGCCCATACAATACGGGTCCCTTCCTCCTAATATGATATATAGCACCGTCTTCGCACTCCGCCCGTGCAATACGGGTCCCTTCCTCCGGATATGTGTATATATATAGCACCGTCTTCGCACTCCGCCCGTGCAATACGGGTCCCTTCCTCCGGATATATGTATATATAGCACCGTCTTCGCACTCCGCCCGTGCAATACGGTCCCTTCCTCCGGATATATGTATATATAGCACCGTCTTCGCACTCCGCCCGTGCAATACGGGTCCCTTCCTCCATTGTATAAATAGATGCAACATACATATGTGTATATATATACATGCATGCATACATGCAGATAACAATCAGTTCATTGCACACGAGGTTCCAACCGATCATTACATTTTAATTCGCAACTCATTGGTCCTATATCCGCAGAACTGTAGATGGTTAATGGCATATGTGTACGCATATATAACTACAATTTAACATTTGCAGAATCTTCTTGCCTCTATAAGAACCAAGCTTTTGCTCATATTATTAGCATCCAATCTTCTTAATCATGCAACTAGTATATACATGTATATATCCAATGTATTACATACCTAACATACAAGCCATCACATCCATACTGATCATTTAGCAACACATCAACCAATCATTAATATTCTCAGAAACAAATATATGATTATATAGTTAGGTCTTATAAGTAATTAAGATCCTCATTCTTACATTAGAAATTTAGTTAGTTAGGTCAAAAGATCTCCCAATTCATGTTCTTATTCTTTGCATAACTTGTTAATTATAAATGATTCCGTTCTGGGTTATTCAACCATCAAGTTCTACAGAAAATTCTTAATTTATTAAGAATTAATTTGTTCTTCGATCTTCGTAGGTTTGTTATATATTATTCCGGCTAACCCAATCATCAGTAGATTATTGGATCTGTTCACATTGATAATTTACTCAATTCCTTTGTTCATGTTACCGTGTTATCGAAATCCTTAGATTCTTGAACATAACTATTTCCCACAACAACCAAAATAATAATCATTACTAGATATAAATATGTTTCACAGGATCCATCAAGAACTCGCGATCTCTTAATTGAAATAATCTCATCCCTTGGTACTAACCCAGTGTATTCATTCGATCAAGGACTCTGATATCAAGCTTATTATGATTTCAATCAATCAGTTAGTTGCTTTTAATTAACTCAATTCCAACTAAAGTTTCCGTTCCATAATTACTGATCTTCTGCGTAACCAACTTCCTGGTCTTAGGCTTCACTATTAATCATTGATTTAACCAGTTAACCCGATATTCAATATTTATTTACTAGATCTATAATTTGTGACTAATCCCACATTCCATTATAAATCAAGTAGTTATCACTTATACTTGAAGTTAGTTAATATTTTACTCACTGAATTCCTGATTCACAACCTTATCTCATTACACAGGTATTACACTGATAAGGTTATCTAACTAGGAATTAACTTAACTAAGCATCAGTCTAACATTATTTAACAAGGACCAAAAAGACACTTTATTCACATCTCGAATTAGTGAGTTTCTGATATAATAAGCTACTTTATTTTATTTTATTTTATTTTACTTGAGAATCTCTATCTATTACAGTTATACAATGCAAAACTGAAAATCTACATTATAACTATATTCAACACCCTTATCTAGTATCCCAACTTAAATGGATACGATAGGCCTATAGAAGTTTATTAAGAGAGGGGGGCGATGACACCCTTCGTCTTTGTGCGAGAAACTACAAGGAGGATGAATATATAATTTCACTAAAACTCTTCATTTGATGATGTCCAAATGATACCCTTATGATGGATGAGAGACACTTAAATTCTTTTAATGACATGAATAACACATATACTATGTGCTTTCAAAATCTAGAATTTCTCCCTCCTCTGCTCCTCCATTACCGTAATCCTACTAAGTATAGACCAAGTTAGAACTTATCGCTCTAATTAATTGAACTCAACTGCGAGTGCTTCCAATTATGTTCTACCACGAAGAGGGTGAGGATACATAATCGTTAAGTTGGGTATAGCAACTTGATGGATGTTATGGAAGTCGAAATGTAACTAAGTGTTACTGAAATGCTCAATCTTTGCATTCTACCTTTAGAATGGCTCATACTTGTAGGATCTACTTGGCATTTGGTCACCGAGTCTATGTAACCCAAATGTTAACCTTTGTTGAAGGTGTTTGGAATTTCCTTACTAAGTTTCATTTGAAGTTATCTTAGATAACTTTGTTTGAGACTATTCGTGTAACTCTTCGGATGTCTACAAAGTGATTAATATTCCCCCTTAATTAATCAGACATGGGCTCCTTGTTTATTATCTACTAACCGTCATATAGAAAAAATACACCATTTATCATAGTCTTACTCAAAAGATTACTATATTAAATTAACTTGCTAATTTAACAATAACACCAGGGTATCAGACTTCTAGGAAAAGAGGTGTGGGCAGTAACATGTGCCTGGGAATGAAAAAAATCATGTTTAGAAGTTCATCACCGAGGCGAGCAAAAGGAATAGTGTTGGGTTGAGTCTACTTATGGTGAAGAGGACTTATAAGTACTTTACTCGTGAGCACAGAGCAGAGAATTTACTTGATCGTTAAAAGATATGAAAACTGATCACTTTGTTGTTCTCTAAAATTAGCAACCCAGGACTTCTAATTTGTCACCAACGACCCTAAAATCAAACCAACTTAAATTATTATCACCGTGGGTCTCGTACACAATCTTATATCCGCTTATACTTGATAACTCAATTATAAATTAAGAACCCAAGAATTTTCCAACTGCTACTATCATATGGAGCTCCTTAATATACCCCGTTGGCATATATTATTATACCCTGCCCAACAAATGTAACTCGCGTACACAGAGCAACTAGTAAATGTCAATAACAAACCCCCCACCCTATGCCTATCATGTAAAAATGGAGAGATCTCTTGAGAACATCAACTCTAGACATCCAATTCTCAGTAGTACTAGTTATTGAAATCTTGTCCCTCTTCATGTTTATAAATGAATTGATGATTCATATTTGAAAAGCTTGATGGTGTTGGTTTCATGGTTACTGTTGCTTCCTAGCTAGATCAATTTACAGTTATAAACAAAAATTGAGAGAAGAAATTGAGTCAAGTAATGAATTTGGGAATCAATTAACCCTAGTTACTGCAACATATAAAAAACCCTCACCTCTTTCTCCTCCCCGTCTCTAGCCGCCCCGCGCGCCTGCCAGGCTTGGTCGACGCCGCCGGCCGCCGCGCTCGACGCCGCCGGCCGCGGTTGCTGTCGCCTCCTGCCGCGGCTGCTGTCGCCGAAGGAGGGAAAGGGTGAGAGAAATAGAGAGGGAAAAGAGGGAGAGTGAGAAGGGTATTATGAGAGAGATATTTGAGAGGAGATTTAGTTTCAAGTTTTGGGGGAAAATTTTGGGTTTCATTCCCTCAGATCTGAGGGAGATGGGAAGGGAAAATAAGAATGTGAAAAGAGCCCTATTTTTCCTCTCCCAAACATATAAATATTTTATTATAATACTTCTCTCCTACCTCAAACAATGCCACATGTATCATAAAATTTTAGGTTAAATCTTAACCCTTCATCACCCATCCTCATGCACACCTACCCCCTTCCACTAAGTCCCCAAGAATATATTATTATGACATTTTCTTTGTATTTGATTGTATTTCTTTGTATTTACACAATATATACATACTCCAATTTATTACATATATATGCATACCCAATTTTGTCCTCATTATACACACACACACACACACACACACACACACTCTTATATTCATATGAGGATGATTGTATTCAGAAAATTCTCACATATTCATAAGGTATATATGTGTACATTTATATGCACTCAAATATCCAAATTTCTCTCACTTTCAAATTTTTCCCAACGCCAGGGATAACCTGTATAATCTTTTTAATCAAGAATTAAACATCGAATCAGAATTTTTTTTTTTTAACAACCAAGGTGTTACATTATTAATATTATAATATACTTCATTATTTTATTAATATTTTATTATGTTAATAATGTAATAATAATTCATTATAATAATAATTTATTATTAAATTTATAATTATATTTTACTTTGTTAATTTTATATTTTTATAATATTACAATAATATTATAATAAATTTAATATTAGAATAATTTTTAAGTATTTTATAATATTATATTATTATAACTATATTTTGTTATTTTTCTTAAGGTTTTTTTAATATCTATGTTTTATTAGTATTTTTAAAATTTATTAATGTTCTTTAGATTTCCATAAAATTTTATAATTATTTATTTAGTTAATATTTTAGTAATAGTTTACTAATTATACTAATATTTTATTAACATTATTTTTATAAATAAAATATTAAAATTATTAATATTTCTTAAATTTATTAATGCAATTTAATTTTCAATAGTAGATTTAATTTAATAGTATAATATTTAAATCACTGCTTCAGTTAATTTTTGTGGTCAATTTTTTCATTTATACTTTTACATTACCAACCAAACACCGTAAAACATAATACTTTTCCATTCACAATTTCACTTTACCAATCAAACACTATAAAACACAATATACTTTCTCATTTACACTTTCACTTACCAACTAAACACCAATGTATTTTCTCTGCGACAGTTTACTTTTTTTATTCTTATTTTATGACTCGCCATTTGCGGTGTTTTACGGTGAAACAAACAGGCTCTAAAGCTAAATCCACACCAGCCAAAAAAAGTATAAAATGTGTTCCTTTGTCAAAAATAAAAAATAAAAATAGTGGGGCCTGTAAAAAGTGCACGTGCGTCCACCATACACTCTCTCTCCGGTTTCGGGGGGATAGTGACTGGAAAAGCCCGAATTCTGCGCTGTAGCTACAGCGCGGTTCGGCCTTTCCTGCAAAAATACGGACGATGTGATTGTTTGGGCATTTTTTTGATTTATAAAATCAAACAAATAGGCCCTTGGTAATATTAATGCTGTGAGATTAGAGTATGGAAGGTCAGTAATTTAAGACCGTACCACATACCGTTAAAAGGAAAAAAAAAATAATAATATAATATATATATATAATATATATATATATATATATATATATATATATATATATATATATATATATATATGAGAAAAATGTATATCAGCCCGCGGGCTGAGAGTACTCTCTCAGCCTGCGGTGACGTGGCTCGAGTTGTCACCTCACTGACTTGCGGCCCGCTTTAGGGAGAAGTTAAATTACCAAATACCCCTTATGATAACTTTTCCTTATTGTTTATTATTATTTTTTCCCCCTTTTATTTTGCCGCTTTATAGGATATAATTACTTTTCGCCTTATTTCTTTACCTCTTTTTTTGAAAGATGTAGTTTCTACTTTTCAGCCTGGGATAAATTTTTTTTGAAAATATAAAATCTTTTCAGATCAATGTTTTCAGCCTGCGATAAAATTCTACTTTATAGTTTAATTTTTTTTGTATATAATGTAGTCAGAGTCTTGGTCGCATTGTACATTTAAACTGCGACCTTAGTCAAAGTCTTTGGTCGCAGTGTACATGGTGAAATGCGACCCAGGTCGCAGTGTTGTTATGATAAAGATAGCCAGCAACTGCAATCTAGGGTTGCATTACATGGACTGCGACTTTGGTCGCAGTACGTTAAGTAATTATTTTTTTGAATATAATGTATTCAGAGTCTTTGGTCGCAATGTACATTTAAACTGCGACCTTAGCCAAAGTCTTTTGTCGCAGTGTACATGGTTAAATGCGACCAAGGTCGCAGTGTTGTTATTGATAAAGATAGCCAGTAACTGCAATTTAGGGTTGCATTACATGGACTGCGACTTTGGTCGCAGTACGTTAAGTAAGTGTTGTTTTATTAAGGTTGTTTTTTGGATTAAGTCATTTTTTGAATCTAAATGAAAAATGAAAAGTTGTCTGTTGTCTGATGCGACTTGGAGTCAGTCCGTGAGACGCGACCTGTCATAAAGATTTTATGAGATCTTTTAACGTCAAGTCTATGTTGACGACCCGCACCATTCGTTGTTTCCGAAGCGGTTGTCTACGCGTCGGTTCTTCATTGGGTTTAGGCGTTAATGTCTTTTAATGCCAAACCGGCGCTGGCGGTTTGGAGACGATTAATGCCGACGATTCTGATAATGAACCATTAATTATGGTTATTATGGGCTGCCTATAAATAGGGCTCACGCTCTCCATTTAACAGTCCATAATTAGACTGTTTTCTTTCGAGAGCAATTGCTCTGAGAATTTCCGTTCTTTCAGAGTCTCTAAACAGGGGCTGCCTCCATGGATGAAGATGACCCTATTGACGAACTTGATCGATCTTCGTCCAAATGGAAGAAGTCATAGACCTCATCGTCCACAGGGAAGAAGTCATGGTCCTCGTCGTTCACAAGGGAAGAAGTCATGATCCCTGACGAGGACTTAATCCTCACCGAGATCTGCTCTGACTTGATGCACCAGTCAAGCTTGCTGGTAACGGATGGTCAGAGTGGGTATGGCGGCGGGGGATGTGGTGGATATAGTGGTGGGTAGCATTCCCTGTGAGGTCCTAAAAACCTCCTCTCTTACCCCAGAAGTGACATCGAGGAAAACTCCATGCTCACTGGATAACCTTCTGGTGAAGAGATGTTCATAAACGAAGATTCTGCTGCCACCATACCTCCAGGAGAAGATTGGCTCTTAGTAGTCAACAAGGGCTCTTCTTGGCTCTTCTGATGTTTGTCTTCTTGGATACTTTGATGTTTAGTGTTCTTTGTAACACTCAATCTTATTGATTCTGCTGCCACCAGACTGAAGAAGAAGATTTCTCTTAGTCAACAAGGGATTTTTTGATGTTTAGTCTTCTTGGCTACTTTGATGTTTAGTCTTCTTTGTAACACTGAATCTTATTGATTCTGCTGCCACTAGACCTCAAGAAGAAGATTGCTCTTAGTCAACAAGGGATTTTTTTGATGTTTTAGTCTTCCTTTGTACTGCTGTATTTGTAACACTCAATCTTATTGTATAAGAGATCGTTTTGTATCATTTGCACATGCCTGGAGATAAATGCTCGACATAAATAAAAGCATATTTGTTTTTTTTAATAAACTACGAACTTTTTCGCAGCCATGCATTGCAAAGAAAACAACTATGATCATAGATGACACTGCGACCAAGGTCGCATAAGATACATTGCAAACAGTAACTACTGTGACCAGGGTCGACACTGCGACCAAAGACTGCGACTAAGCAACTGTTGCGGTGACGTGTCACATCGTCGCAGTGTTGTTGTTGATTAAGACTGAAAACCAGCAATAGCGACCAAGATTGGAGATTATTTTTTTAAGACTGCGGCCATCAACTGCGACCAAAGTCGCAGTGTTGTTGTTGATTATTTATAAAGACCACCAACTGCGACCAAGGTCGCAGTGATGTTGTTGATTCGTAAAGACCAGCAACTGCGACCAAGGTCGCTTTGTTTTTATATAAGACTAAACAGCAACAACTGCGATCTAGGTCGCAGTTTATTTTATTAATATTAAGGTCAGAAACTGCGACCAAGGTAGCAGTGTTGTTGTTGAGTAAGACTAAAGTCCAGCAACTGCGACCAGGGTCGCAGTGTATTTATTAAGTCTGCGTCCAGCAACTGCGACCAATGTCGCAACCTTTCATTTTAAAAATTTTTAAGGGTGAAGTAATATAATTATTACTGCGACCAAGGTCGCAGTGTTGTTAAGGATAAAGATGGTCGCAGTGTACATGGTTAAATGTGACCAAGGTCGCAGTGTTGTGTTGATAAAGATGGCCAACAACTGCAGTCTTAGGTCGCTTTACATGGACTGCGACATTGGTCGCAGTACGTTAAGTAAGTGTTTCCTTTAGATTAACATGCATAGCGACCAAGGTCGCCGTGTTCTTGTTTTATTAAGTGTTTTGGATTAAGTCATTTTTTGAATCTAAATGAAAAATAAAAGTTATCTGTTGTCTGATGCGGTCAGAAACTGCGACCAAGGTAGCAGTGTTGTTGTTGATTAAGATTAAAGACCAGCAACTGCGACCTTGGTCGCATTGTATTTATTAAGTCTGCCTCCATGGTCGCAGTATTTCAACCGATACATAGTAGTAAAAAATGGAATTCACACAAATAACTTTAGAAAACAGATTTATATATATTAAAAAGAAAAACTCCCATAAATAACTCAATTTGATTTATATATATTTAAAAAAAAAACAAAATAAATAATACTTTTTTAACTTCTAATCGTCGTCATCACCATAGTAATCAGATTCGTCGTCAAGAGTCATGCTTTCGTCTTCTGTATCGCTTTCGTCTTCTGTCTCTTCCTCCTCTTCAGGTACAGTCTCATCGTCGCTTTCTTCCTCTTCATGTTGTGTTTTGGTCATCAATGAACTCCCAGAAAGGGTCGTCTGTATCAAGCTCAGATTCTGACCCATAGCGAGACATTGTTTCAGAACTAAACATAAAATCATCATTTGATGATTGGCTTCTTCCGGTGAAGACGGTGGTGATGGTGAAGACATTGTTTGAATGTATTGGCTTCTTTCCGGTGAAGAGGATGGTATGTTTTTAATCCTTTGCTCATGACCCTTTATATATTTTTAATCCCGGAATCCAAAGGTTTAAGCTCTCGGACCACGTGAATATCTCTCAAATATATTTTCTATCTTTTCCCAAAAATTGTATACTTCCTAAGTGACTGTTCAGTTATCCAAAACAGTTAAAAGTTAATACACTATAACTTTAAATTACTTTGAACTCCAAAACAGTACATTATTGCGACCAAAGTCGCATTGGGAACTGATAAATGATTAAACTGCGACCATAAATTGCATCCGTAGTAGGATTGCGACTATGGTCGCAGTGTTTAAGAGCAGCAGTCGCAGTTTGGATATGTAATTAAAAGAGCTTATAAGTTAATATATTGAGAAAGAGACCTTACAAAAAAAATAGAATAAAAGCTTTTAAAAGAAGACAAAATATAATTGAATATCAGAAGATCAGAAATCCTAATCCTCGTCATTATCACCATCATAAGCAGATTCATCGTCTTCATTCTTCTGCTCTTCCTCTTCATCACTTATTCCTCATCATCTTGCTGGTTTTGAGGTTTTTTTGTTTCACCGATGAACTCCCAGAATGGATCGTCTCTATCAAGCTCTTCGTCTGACCCGTTGCTAGGAAGCGAGCGTACAGCATCAGAGGACATTCTTTCATCAAGCATGTCTCCGTCAAGTGGCAGAGGAATAATGTCTTCTTCACTAACCCACATGAAAATTCATTATCATCATGAATAGGAGGATCAGTTAATACATTATTTGATGTAGTGAGATAGTCAAAAGGAGTGAAGTCCAGACTGGTATCAGATTCACTAGAATATCCTAAAGACAAAGGACCGGTGGGGGATTGATTGAAGTTGAATTCTGAGTGTTCAGAGGAAGAAGATGGGGAAGACATGATTCAAGAATGAATTTTTTTTTGGAAGTTTTTGAAATCAAATTGAAAAGGAAGAGCAAAATTATAGTTTTTTAGGTATGAGGTAATATATTAGTTACAAGCTTTATATAAAGGTGAATATTGTGGAAGAACATGAATAGTAATAATAATTGTTACAGGTGAGGTTGAGTATGGTAGGAAGTGGTAAAAAAAATTAAATATTTAATTGAAGACTTATTGCTGGAGAATCCGAAGTACAAATTAACTTTTTATAGAATTGTTTGGCTATATCTTTAGATTACGTATGGTGCACATCTTTCCTTTCTCGAGATTAATATTAGTGCATATCTTTTTTTTCTAGACTGGTGTTGTATCACGGTAGATATAATATTAATTACTTCTTTTACAGAAGGCATGAGAAAGAAGATTGCGAATTTGTCGCAGTACCGAAGGAGGTCGCATTGCTAGCGATAGCATTTTTGTCTTGTATTCTTTATTCTGTATTAAGTCTGCGACCATGGAATGTTTTTTTACTTTTGAATGCTAGAAGTCGCAGTCGTCATTTAAAAGGGGTATTTTTGTCCTTTTGATTCACGATTGTTTAGGCGGGATTTTTTGATTTTTTGTGGCGCCCACACTCTGCGACCGATGTGTGGCCTATATTCAGCCACGTCCCGCAGGCTGAGAAACTCTCTCAGCCCGCAGGCTGAGGTACAGATTCCCCTATATATATATATATATATATAATATATAAATATATATATTATATATATATATAGATATATATATATATATATATATATATATATATATATATATATATATATATTATATATATATATATATATAAGGTTACTGTACCTCAGCCGACGGCTGAGAGAGTTTCTCAGCCGCGGTAACGTGGCTGAATATATGCCACAGATCGGCCGCAGAGTGTAGGCGCCAAAAAAAAAAACAAAAAAAATCCCGCCTAAACATTCGTGAATCAAAATGACAAAAAATACCCCATTTTTACTTCTAAACTGCCATAAACTCATCCACAAACAAAAATTACCTAAAATAATTTTCAGTTGAATATATCTACGGTTATAAAATTCGTAATTCTACTACATCGAAAAATATAATAGAGAAAAAAATTGATGAACATAATGTGAAATAAACAGAAGCATGCCTTCTGTAACAGAATCTCACCGTTTTACAAATTCCGCGATCATAGTCGCAGTCTTAACATAATAAAACTTTCAATCATTGCGACCATGGTCGCAGACTTAATACAAAATACTTTCAATTTTAATGACGACTGCGACACTAGTCGCAGTCATAGTATAAAAAAAAACTGTTTTATATCACGCATGACCATAGTCGCATTCCTTATAACATTAAAAAATAACAGACGAAAACATGTTATCGTACAGCACTGCGACTCCTTCAGCACTGCGACCAAGTCGCAATCTTTTTTCGCATGCCTTATGTAAAAGATTTTTATAATTTTACAAGGTAGTTTAGCCATGCGACCCTGAGATCAGTTAGCGTATATTACATCTTATAAAAATACTATATTACCTAAAATAATTTTCAGTGAATATATCTACAGTTATAAAATTCGTAATTCTACTACATCGAAAATATAATAGAGAAAAAAATGGATGAACATAATGTGAAATAAACAGAAGCATGCATTCTGTAACAGAATTCTCACCGTTTTACAAATTCCGTGATCATAATCGCAGTCATAACATAATAAAACTTTCAATCATTGCGACCATGGTCGCAGACTTAATACAAAATAACTTTCAATTTTAAATGACGACTGCGACACTAGTCGCAGTCATAGTATAACAAAAACTTTTTTATATCACGCATGACCATAGTCGCATTCCTTATAACATAAAAAAATAACAGACGAAAACATGTTATCGTACAGCACTGCGACCTCCTTCAGCACTGCGACCAAAGTCGCAATCTTTTTTCGCATGCCTTATGTAAAAGATTTTTTTAATTTTACAAGTAGTTTAGCCATGCGACCCTGAGATCAGTTCGCGTATATCACATCTTATAAAAATACTATATTAATTACACTGAATTTAATGAAGTAATTAATAATCTATCTACCGTGATACAACAACAGTCTAGAAAAAAGAGATGCACTAATGTTAATCACGATAAAGGAAAGATGTGCACCATACGTAATCTAAAGATATAGGCAAAACATTCTATAACAAGTTTATTTGTACTTCACGTAGTAAACCTCTGGAAAAAAGGAACTCTTCGGATTCTCCAGCCATAACTCTTCAACCTATAACAATTATTATTACTATTCATGTTCTTTCACATTATTGACCTTTATATAGTGCTTGTAACTAATATATTATCTCATATCTAAAAACTATATTTTTGCTCTTTTTCAATTTGATTTCAAAAACTTCCAGAAAAACAATTCATTCTTGAATCATGTCTTCCCCATCTTCTTCCTCTGAACACTCAGAATTCAACTTCAATCAATCCCCCACCGGTCCTCTTTCTTCAGGGTATTCTAGTGAATCTGATACCAGTCTGGAATCTGATACCAGTCTGGACTTCACTCCTTTTGACTATCTCACTACATCAAATAATATTTTAACTGATCCTCCTATTCATGATGATGATGAAGTTTTCATGTGGGTTAGTGAGGAGGACATTATTCCTCTGCCACTTGACGGAGGCATGCTTGATGAAAGCATGTCCTCTGATGCTATATGCTCGCTTTCTCGCAACGGATCGGACGAAGAGCTTGATAGAGACGATCCATTTTGGGAGTTTATCGATGAACCAAAAAAACCTCAAAAACAGGAAGATGATGAGGAAATAAGTGATGAACAGGAAGACCAGGAGACTGAAGAAGACGAATCTGCTTATGATGGTGATGATGACGAGATTAGGATTTTCTGATCTTCTGATATTCAACGTTATTTTGTCTTCTCTTAAAAGCTTTTAATGCTCTTTTTTTGTAAGGTCTCTTTCTCACCATATTATGTTATAAATAAAATTACTTTTATCTGCAAAATAATCTTTCACATTTTAAAATACATATAAAGTATACCGTATGGTTATTAATTCTGCATCTTATCTGAAATAATGGTCGCAGTAGCTCATATTATAATTACATATGAAACTGCGACCACGGTCGCTGTCCAGTCATAAACAGTTTGATCGTTTTGCATTCAATAAAGTTATAAATAACTACCATGGTCGCAGTCCAAACTAAATTATATGAACAGATAATACTGCGAACATCATCGCAATCCTCTCAAATCAGTATATTTCACTGTATATCACAAATTAGAAAATTGCCACTATGTTCTTAACACTGCTACCATAGTCGCAGTCCTACTTCGCATGCAATAAGTTACAGTGAAGATCAAAAATATAAAACCATACGTAAACTACGACTATAGTATCAGTCCTTGACACCGTTATTACATATAACTTAGCAAAAAAACTCACCCAAAAAAAAAATGCTGCGGTCGTGAGTACTCCGACCATAGTCGCAGTACTACGACTTGCTCTCGTTAAGCACTGCGATTATGTTCCAGTCCTTGTCCGAATTCAATATGTAAAAAATAATAATAATTTATACATTACATGCGAAAAAAATTAAAACTGCGACTATATTAAAAAAATTAAATTTCAAATCAGATACAAAAAAAATAATAAAAAAGCATTCAAATTAGTTTCGTGATTTGATAAAAAAATGTTTGCAGTTTGGCCGCAGTTATAAAAGATAATTGTGACAAAATTGAGTAACGTCAGAAAATATAAAATTATAATAAACTATACAGATCTACTGTCTTTTACAGCAGGGCTATTTAGTAATTTTAACTATTTCGATAGGCGGGGGCCGTCCCTTTCTAGTGTGGCTAATAATGTGCCACGTCACCGCAGCTGAGAGGGTCTCTCAGCGTCGGCTGATATACATTTTTCTCTCTCTCGTCTTTATATATATATATATCCAAAATTTTTAATCAATAATTAAAAATCGGGTGTTTACATACTGATGAAAGAAAAAGAATTCAAAAATTGTTTTTTTTGTTTTTAGTTACTTTAAATAATGTAGACCAACTTCAACAGAATGGATCTTGTATTTGAATGTCGTAGAATTGAATTTGAGTGGAAAATTTATGCTCAAACCCTTCCCAAAGGATCCAACTCTCTCTCTCTTATATCTATATATATATATATTATATATATATCTATA
Source organism: Agave tequilana (assembly GCA_038442645.1). Lineage (NCBI taxonomy): Eukaryota > Viridiplantae > Streptophyta > Magnoliopsida > Asparagales > Asparagaceae > Agave > Agave tequilana. The sequence goes on from JAVJIF010004353.1 coordinate 113,013, forward strand.
TATATATATATATATATATATATATATATATATATATATAGAGGTCTTCGTGTGAGAAACTTTCTCACACGAAGACCGTGAGAAAAACATATAGGGGCGATCATGTGGATGATCCGAACCGTTCATCTTGATCTATATACTTTATTTTTAGGTTATCAATAAAAATCACGTGAGTTCAAGTCTTTTTACCATGCAACAAGTGATTACAAAACATACGTTATATTCGCCGTAGAATAAAGATGTCACTTGATGCATGGTAAAAAGACTTGGAATTGCGTGATTTTTATTGGTAGTCTAGTTAGAGTATGTAGATCAAGATGAACGGTTCGGATCATCCATAAAATCTCTTTTATTGGTTTTCTCACGAAGCTTATTTTGAGAAAGTTTCTCATTTGAAAATTTTCCTATATATATATATATATATATATATATATATATATATATATATATATATATATATATATATATATATAGAATATATATAGGGGAATTTTGCTATACCCCCTATGTCAACCATAATTAGGAATAAACTTAGCTTCATATTTTTTTCGCTTCAGACACCTTTTTTTAAATCTACCACGCGCGCCCACGTATCAAGTACAAAGTGCTCCTCAGTGACGAAAGACGCAAATGCCCCACATTAATCGCTTCGAAAAAGCGGATTGCTTCTAAAATGCGGACTGCTGGTATATATAGACTACGATCATGATCGCAGTCCTAACAAAATGCAATATTTCTGACACTGGCAACTATGATCGCAATCCTCACAGAAATGTCATGTTTTGAGTGTTTGTAGAACTGTGATCATGGGACTACGACCATGGTCGCAGTTCTCTTTATTAAGACATGTTCTTGAGTCTTTATAAGACTGCGACTATGATCGTAATGCTCTTTATAATGCTTTGTTTTTTATTCTTTCACAAAAAAACATTTGCGATCACAGTCCTCACGAAACACAATTTTCAGCCTATATTAGGATTGCGACAATAATCATAATCCATGCAAAATGTCCTAATTTTTAATTAATAAAATGACTGCGATCATAGTCACAGTCTTCTAATAAAGGATTGCGATCATAGTCGCATTCTTCGTCACAGTCCTCACATTGATCTGCGACCATGAGTCACAGTCATCATTCAACATCGCCATCATCAATAAATACCCATTCACCGGCATCGAATGACCCCATTGCTTTCCAGATCTAAATACCAACATCGATCACAAACACAAAACAAAAACTCATCGCGAGCACAAATAAATGAGCTCTGCAAAAAGGTCAATCCCAAAAAAATTGTTCTGAAGCTCCGCACCATGAGACCCTGAGGGGGCTCCTCGCCCCTTTCCATCTTCCACGGCGACCAGACCGCACAGGTCAACCTGCGAATTACTCTGTGTCGTGATCAAGGTTGAGGGGAGAGCAATGTTAGGGTGATGTGGAAGGGTAAATAGGAAATGAAAATATATAAACAGTGATGGTTAGAGGAATCAGTTTATGTTGACATGGATTAGGTTATAGAGAATCAAATTATAACGTTGAGTTTTCTTTCTAATTATGAAGCAAAGTAGACGGTTTGCAGCAAAATTTTCCATACACACATAGACACACTTTTGTAGTTCCAGAAGGATTCGAGCTCGAATCCTTCCCACTCAAATATCAAGATCCAAAATCAAATACAAGATACACTCGTTGAAGTTTGGTCTGTATTATTTAAAGGAACTAAAAATAAAAATCAAGTGTTTTGAATACTTTTTGCCCGTTCATCGAGTAGGCCAAAATGGACAGCCGAAAGTAGTGAGTTGGTTAGTTTAACGGTGAAAAATATTTGAAATCTAACAAAAAATTAATATGCAAGGGTTTTTAAATGTTTAGATCATGATCAAATGGTAGGATTGAGAATTTATATGTCTAGAGACATAGATCTAACCAACTCACTACTTTCAGCCGTTCATTTTGCGCCTACTTGATGGATGGCAAAAAGTATTCAAAATAATTGATTTTTGATTTTTAATTACTTTAAATAATATAGATCAACTTCAATGGAGTAAATCTTGCATTTGATGTCGGATCTTGGTATTTGAGTGGGAAAGGGTTGGACTCGAATCCTTCCAAAACTACACAAGTCTCTCTCTGTCTCATATATATATATATATATATATATAAATATATATATAGATATATATATATATATATATATATATATATATAATATATATATATATATATGGGTTACTGTACCTCAGCCTGCAGGCTGAGAGAGTTCTCTCACCGGCGGACGTGGCAACATCACCGCCCCATATCTCTAATAAATTTTGGCGGACAAAATCCTGAAAAATCCCGCCTAATTTACTGTCATCACGTCAACTTTGTATTTTCCGAAAATACCCTCCCTCACAACCTTTTACCTTATGTTAAAAATTTGTGTTTCAAAAAAATTTACAGCTCTAAAATTTCAACCGGCGATTCTGATTCAATTAGTTATTTTCTCTCACAAATTTGATCCGTTTTTTAAAAAATATTTTGCAAGTGATGGCGCCGAAGAAATCATCCGTCGAAAAAGGTATTACAAAAAATGATATTTTCAAAAATTTTTAGCGTTTGTGTATTTAATAGTTTTAAAATTTTTCCAGATTTATTTCCGTGTCGCAATTTTTTTTTTTATATAAATCTTGGAACCATGGTCGCAATTAAGAAAGAGATTTTGAAACTTTAGATGAGGAATAAATTTTTAAATTTATAAATTTTGTAACACGACGATAAAGGTCCTATTTTTTTCAAAATTTTTTTTATTTCCTATATTTTTACTATGTCGCAGTATTTTCGAAAAGTGATGTGCATACACTGCATGCGACCTCGTCGCAGTTGATAAAATTATAGTTTTAGATTTGTGCGACTTTTGAATTTTTTTTTTTTGGACCTTTCCTTGTAGCCGAATGCGACGTTGGTCGCAGTATATGAAACTTACTTTTTTTTCTTACACACTGACGACATGGGGTCGCAATTGTTTAAATATGAGTTGTCGTCTTCTGCGCCCAAGGTCGCAGTGTATTTAACGTCATTTGTTTTATCATACTTGGTCACAGCTGTTTATGATTGTACAGTAGTCTTTTGCGACCTTGGTCGCAGTGTCGAACCGGGTCGCAGTTGTTTCTGATTGCACTTTAGTCTTATGCGACCTTGGTCGCAGTGTTGTCCCTGGTACAAGATTATGTTTGCAATGTATGACTGCGACCGTGGTCGCAGTTTATAAAAAAATATGCTTTTTAAAAACATTGGTCGCAGTGTATGATTGCACTGTAGTCTCATGCGACACTGGTCGTAGTGTCGTCCAGGTGCAAGTTGTTAGTGTTTGCATTGTATGACTGCGACCGAAGTCACAGTTTATTAAAACAAATATGCCTTTTACCCCCTTATAATTTTTAAATGATCATTGGTCTGAACTGTTTAATTTTTCTTACTATGTAGGTAAACAACAGATAAAGGTTCGTCCTCTGAGATCAAGCCTGAAACCTATGTGCGAGTTGATGAAGAAATTTAAAAAGTACATTCATGCAGATTTCGTAGAGGCGATCAAGAATACCCCATTTGGCCCAATCTTCATGGCCTTCTACAATGAAGAATTTGGAGCTGAAAAGAGTCTAAAATCAAACGTTGCTGTACTGCGTATTTTAGACCAGTATGATAGGGATACAAGGACATTTAGAATTGGGGGCAAACAGATTGAGTTAACAGTTGAGGATGTTGCCCTCACATTTGGTCTACCTATCATTGGGGCAGATTTTGTGATGAATAAAACATGTACGATGAAGATAGAGGGGTGATAAAAATTATTTCCCCAGTATAAAGAGATCACTAAAGTATCCATTGAAGATGCTTTGGATGATCTTCTGGTCAAGAAGAGGAGGAGGCGTGAAGTAGATGTGACAAAGGATGAACGCTTGAGCAGCAAATGACTTTACATGAAATTATAAGAGACATGCACAGGCTTGCAGCTCAAGACTTTACCACATTAATCATCCTATACATGTCGGCCACTCTTTTCTTCTCTGGCAGTAAATGCACGGTGCCGTGGTATATTGTGGAACAGATTGCCAATATGCAGCTGATGAGAGACATATGCTGGGCAAAAGCTGTTTGGCAATTCCTGATTGAGTCAATGGACATCTTCAGGCAAACCACGTACGAGCTGCAAGGATGCTCCGTGCAAATAATTGTAAGTACAAATCTCAAATTTGGCCAACATTGTATGAAATTTACCCAAAAAAAATTGTGAATATCTGTGTAAACTAATTTAATTTTCCTTTTTTGCAGTATTGGCTATGTGAGAGGGCTCCTATTTTTGAGCCGAGGTCTGGTTTGGAGGACATAACCCCACGCATTTTAAGATGGGACCTCCAAAATATTAGTAAATCTCTACTTGAAGTTGATCTAAGTGAGATTGAAACAATATTGTAAGTTAGACTTCTTTTTTATGTTCAGTACAAATAAAATGAGACCATAGTCGCAGTATTGAGCTGCACCTTTCGCAGTTCGTTTGTGCCTGACAAACAATGTGCGACCATGGTCGCATTCTCCTGAAAATACCTTACATGGAATGCGACCATGGTCGCAGTGTTGAGCTGCATGGCTTGGCAGATAATTTGGGAATGACAAACATACTGCGACCATGGTCGCATTCTTTTCAAACATACTTCATAAATAAAACTGCGACCATGGTCGCAGTATCATTATTTCATTGTTTTATTTTTAACTTACCTTTTTCTGTTTATTTTCAGATTTTGAATCGAATGGCCACATCTCTATTGCTGAAAAAAATATGGTTGGCCTTCCTGTTGAAGGGGAAGAGGAGGAGGAAGAAGAAGAAGCAGAAGATGAAGATGAAGAAGGAGAAAAGAAAAAGGAGATGAAGGAGGCCATACATATAATGAAGCTGACATCCCGGCGGAAAATGAGCCAGAAGCGGCCGAACCGGTGAGCAACAACCATCTTTTACAGGTTATTTGCTACCACCACGGGATGATCAAGCTGAAGAGATAAAAGACTTGAGGTCTCAAAATCAGCACTTGAGAGAATATGTTTCTCAGCTCGAAATGAAAATTGAAAAAATGGAGACTGAGAACAGACTCAATGATGAATTAAAATTAAAAGGAGAGAAAAAGAGAGAAGAAGAAACAAAAACGGCAGCAGAGGAAATTAAGAGCAGTCGCTGCTGCGAAGAAGGAGAAGGAGAAGAAGAGGGAAGAAGAGAAGGAAAAGGAGAAGAGGAGGAGAGAAGTGGAGGAGAAGGAGAAGGAGAATAGAAGAAGGGAAGAGGAGGAGAATGAAGGAGAATGAGGGAAGAAGAGGAGAAGGAGAAGAAGAGGAGGGAAAAGGAGGAGCAGGAAAAAAGGAGAGGAGGAGGGAAGAGGAGGGGCAGGAGAGGAGGAGGGAAGAGAAGAGAATGAGAAGAGGAGGAAGGTGTTGGAGGAGTTAAAGAACAAGAGGGAGGAAAAGAGGAAAGTGGCGGAAGAGGAAATTAGAAGGAAGGCTGAAGAGGAAAAGGAGAACAGAAGAATGAAGGAACAGATGGAGAAGCAGGCTGAAGAGGAGAAGAAGAAAAAACTGGAAGAGGATAAATCATGGGTTCTGATCTATTTTAAATATTCTGGAGAAGATATGCCAAGTTTTTCTCTGAATCTAACTCAAATGATTCAAGAAATCCAAAGAGATAGAGCTTCTGAAGAAGAATTCAAGAACATACTCCGCCTCAGAAGCAATCCTCAAAAGAAACTGTTTTGGAATACTCTAAAGGAACGATAGAAAGGGGAGTCAAAGAACGCAAGCGCGCTGAAAGAGATCGCGATGACTCCGACTTCGTTTATCCAAAACAGAAGAAGAAAAAAATAAAAATCCTCTTCCACAGCCTGCGGCTGTGAGTTCTGCCGCTAGTTTCGGCAACAAAGAGATTTCCTCTACTGATCCAAAATCGAGAGAATTGACCGAAACCAGAGCATACAGAATTCTGCAGCCCCATCAACTAGCTCTTATAAAAAATTTTCTTCGACAAGTCCTTCTCCGAGTAAGTTATTAATTTTATTATAATTCATATCAAAAAATTGTTATACCTTTATATAAGAACAATTAAATTCCTAACTTTGTTTTGAATATCTTGCAGTTCTACTGCGTATCAGGATACCGAAAACGGAATCATGATTACAAGGAATGACATTGAGGACCTGATGTTCAGCAGAGACTTAGATGCAAACATTATTCATTTCTACATGAAGCATATTGAGAAAGGAGAAGGATTAAAAAACATATTCTTCCGGAGCGAAGCTTGGGTAAAAATCTACTTTAGCCTTTACGGTTTAATGTAATATAAATTGTGGAACAGACTAATATTCTCTATCTCTGTGTAGGCATGTACTGCGACTAAGGTCGCAGTTTATAATTAAAATGTATTGCGACTAACTCAGGTATTGCGACTAAGGTCACAGTTTATAATTAAAATGTATTGCGACTAACTCAGGTACTGCGACTAAATCATGTACTGCGACTAAGGTCGCACCTGCGATCAAGGTCGCAAGTTATAATTAAAATGTATTGCGACTAACTCAAGTACTGCGACTAAGGTCGCAGTTTATATATAACATGTACTGCTACTAACTCATGTACTGCGACTAAGGTCGCAGTCCATGAAAATATTAATTACAACGAATATAATTTTGGTACAGAAAAGAGTGCGACCTAAATAGCAGTTGCTGGCCATCTTTATCAGATAACAACACTGCGACCTTGGTCGCTATATTAATTACTATAAAAATGTGTTAATAAGAAACGCTGCGACCTTGATCGCAGTCTCTTGTCTTGACTTAATGACTTCTTATTTTAATTAATTTTTTCTTATATTTTAAATTCATTTTGTATTTTATTTAATTTTGTTTTTTCTTGCCCGCAGCACGGTGTTGTAAATAAAAGTGAAGATCTGGAAGATCATTTCATCAAGCAGAAGCTGTTGAAAAACTGGACAGCTGATGTGCAGTACATGTTCTTCCCGATCAATCACAAACATAGTGCCGAAGATCCCGGATTTCACTGGACCTTGCTGGTATTAGATTGCGATACACAAGAGTGGTTTTATTACAACTCTTTGGTTCCAGCTGACAAAAAAAGTAGTATATCAAAGCTTTACCAAAAAGATGCAAGAATAATAGTGAGTTGAAGTTTAATATTTCGATTACTGGAAACTTGTATTTAATTTGATTAATACTAATTTTTGTTCCTATTAACATTGCAGAAAGAAAGATTATTACAGATTTTTGAGATTGATTTCAATAAATTAATGAGAAAAATAAATATAAAATACGAAAAATGCCCCCAACAATCAAACAGGTATATAAATTTTTGACATCTCCTTACATTTTTTATATTTTCTACCTTTTTTTAGTACGAAAAATCTAATTTCATTAATGATTACTCTATGGAATTTTCAGTGTTGATTGCGGTGTATATGTATGCAAGTACATGGAAAGCATAGCGTCTGGTAGTCCATCAGCTGTTGAGACTGTTACGGATGCTCATGTACAGAAACTAAGAAGTGAGCTTGCATACATGATACTTGCAGATAGAGAGAAGAGTTGGGATGAAGAAACAGAAATGATACGAAGGATGACATTTCAAGACTGACAGTTGACAAATTATTGATATACCACAATTTTTTATTTTATAAATGTAAAAATAATTGCAATTGCAATTCATTAAATAATTATTTTGTTTTATTGATTTAATTTATAAACATTTCTATACATTTATTTATTATAAGTTCCATTGATTATTTCCATCTACATTTGTTACACCTTGGATTTTACTATTGCGTATTGATATTAGAAACAAACATGCGTTCAGCAATTGTACTGCGACCAAAGTCGCAGTAATGACCTGTTTGAGTTTTAGCGTTTCCTTATACGGCGATACTTTTTTGAAATATATATGAATCTGCTCTCTAAGGTTAATTGTGTGAATTAATTTTAACTACTATGTCTTGGTTGAAATGCTGTACATTGTTACAAACCTTATTTTAAATATGCTACTAATAGTCTTTATTGATGTTTGCGCATAACTAATATACTGCGACCAAGGTCGCAGTTAATAATTAAATTATTTCACCCGAATAAAATTTTAAAATAAAGGTTGCGACTTTGGTCGTAGTTGCTGGCCGCAATCTTAATAAAACAACAACACTGCGACCTTGGTCGCAGTTGCTGGTGGCAGTCTTAATCAACAACAACACTGTGACCTTGGTCGCTATGCATGTTAATATAAAGGAAACACATACCTATTGTACTGCGACATAAGTCGCAGTCCATGTACTGCGACCCCTAGATTGCAATTGCTGACCATCTTTATCAATAACACTGCGACCTTGGTCGTAATTAACCATGTACACTGCGACCAAAGTCTCTGACTACATTATATACAAAAAAATTAAACAATGTAGGAGAATTTTGAAGCAGTAAAACTTTAAAGTACAACTACTTACAAAAATAATACAGTAGAAATTAAAGAATGATAATAAATCTGATTATATTGACACGCCAGTGGCAGACTGCGACATGAATCTCTCTACACTGTGCGACCCTGGTCGCACTTCATGAAAAAATTGAAGTCTTTGTTCCTTCAAGATGGAGGCAACCCAAACCTACTTTTTCTGCCATTAAAAAGGAAATAGTAAGAATTTTAAAGATACATCATTATAAAAAAATGATTAGCTGGTTTAATGTAATACCAGTAACGGACAACCAGTCCTGTAATGGCCCAGCTCTTGGCAGTTACCACATCTTCTATGCTTAACTTCCTTCTGATATATAGAATCTTCAAAACCAGACTTAAGCCTGGATGCAGCTCTAGGCCTCCCCTTGGTTGGTACAGGACCAATTGGATCACGTATATTCAATTCTTCACCATCTCGCAATACGACAACGGATCCACTGGAACCAACTGTAGTTTTAGGCTGTGATGAATGATCATTTCCTGACATGGCTCTGTATTCTCTAGTGGTTTCTTGGGCAAAACTTTCCAAAAAAACCTCCAACTTTGAAAGATGGATATCAGAATCAGCGACCATGTCAAGAATTGCATTAAATTTTGAACGAATTATCCACAATCTAGCCGTCCGTGGAGTACCTTGACTGGAAAAGGCCTGATGCCATTTTCAATTGCAACGTTTTTGTAACGAGCATCCAACCTCCATCTCTGAAGTATATATGATTCCGGTATATGTGTAACGTGATTGCGCCACAAAATACACAGAATATGTCTACATAGGATACCCTCTGTTTCAAATAACGAGCAACTACAAGAAACATGAAGTTCCTCACGCTTATCATAACTGACCTTTTCCCAGCCGTCTTTTGATTCTGAAAAATTACCAACCAAATATGTTGATCCAGGTTTGTCGTGTTCCACCTCTTCTGAAAATAGTGTCATTACAACTGCCCATTCCTTTTGGAACAACTGAAAAATCTTCGGTGTATACAACTTCGAAACCTGTATCTCATATGGATTGGATGTACAATTGGGCACAGAATTCAAACCCTAAAATCTTGAAGAGATTCAGATGTACGACGGGAAGCCACAGCTTTATCATATTGGTGAACAAATTTCACTAGTTTAGTGTTTGAGTTAACAAAACCATCAAAGAAGGAATTAATACTCTCGGACCTCTGACTGGTTGTCATTCCAGCACAGAAAACATCCTTGAGATATGCATTAACCCAATGTCCACGGAGCCTGTACATCTTCATCAACCAACTGTCATCTTCTTCTTCTAACTGATATTTTTCATTCATCAGACGCCATCGTTCCTCACAGGTGCTTATATCGCGGGAGATGTACCAAGCATGGAAATCGGAGACCATATCTTCTCCATACTTGTTTGAAATTGGGATTTGTTGCTCAGCAATATGTTTCCGCACATGCCAGAAACAGTAACGGTGCCGAGAAGTTGGGAAAACAATCTTGATGGCGTCACCAATCTGCGCATCCTGATCAGTAATAATCAGCTTCGGTTCAACTCCATGCATGCACTTGAGCCATTTTTGGAATAACCAAACAAAAGTATCCCTCTGCTCATCAGCAAGCAATGCACAGCCGAACAAAATTGACTGCCGGTGATGATTTACTCCAGTGAATGGAGCAAATGGCAAGCTCAAGTGATTAGTCCTGTATGTTGTGTCAAAAACGATCACATCACAGAACCTCAGATACGAGGAAATAGCTCTTCCATCAGCCCAAAAAATGCTTCTAAGTGTGCCCGCGTTATCGACTTCACTTGAAAAGAAGAATTCTGGATCGGTCTCGGCTTTCTCTTGAAAATATTTGATAATAGCAATAAACTCATGACCGCAGTTATTTCTACGTTGACGAGTGAAATCAATAACTTGTTGAGGGCTCACTTCTTCACAGCGTTCTCCCTGGCTCATTGCATTAACAACGCGGGAAATATTTGAAGGCCGCATTCCAACATCAACCAGATTGGTCATAATGCTTCTGCTAATTTTTGAACGATGATTCTGGTGAGAGTAATGGTGATGTACCTTATCCGGCTTGACAATTCATGTGAATGAGTATCAACAAATTTTGTGATAACCCAATGTCTTTTGTCCAAAAAAAACGAAGACGGATATGCATCTCAGCAGGACAAGCTACTCTAGTGTTAACTCGACGATGCACTGTAAGCCCCTCTTGTCTTTTGTCACACAACTTCTTCAGACCTTCCTTGTTGCAGCAAAATTTTCTGCAAATAATCTCACAAGGAGGCTTCCGTGACTTATCCGTACCTTTTCTTCTCACGCTAAAACCTCTATTCCTTGCAAAACAATTGTAGAAATTGTATGCTTCCATATCTGACAGGAACTGTTTCCCTATAAACTTATCTGAGCTTCCAGACATTTCTCCATGTGCATTCATATCCTACAAAAACAATTACACGAATTAAATGAATATAAATATTTTTTAGATATCACTGTAATATAAAATATAAGTTATATAAATGCGACCAAGGTCGCATAAGAGATGAAAACTATATTTCTTATTAAAATACTGCGACCAAGGTCGCAGTTATCCGTATGAGAAGAAATCTATATTACTTCTTAATAAAGACTGCGACCTAAGTCGCAGTAAATAAAAATAAGATTTCACATACGACATGAAATCTATAATACTCCTTTATTGAAGACTGCGACCTAAGACGCAGTTATCCGTATGTGAAGAAATCTATATTACTCCTTACTAAATACTGCGACTTAAGTCGCAGTTATCCGTATGTGAAGAAATCTATATTACTCCTTACCAAAGACTGCGACTTAAGACGCAGTTACCCGTATGTGAAGAAAGCTATATTACTCCTTACAAAAGACTGCGACCTAAGACGCATACCCAAAAAAAAGATTTCACAGCCGGAGATTATTTTCAAATAAGATTGCGACCGAATATTAAAACGGTCGCATTTCTGAAACTTTAAATCATTTGTTATAGGTCGCAGTACCTCATAGACTTAAAGAGAATAATTCAATATTTAAGAAATTATTTTTAAAAAAAATGAAACAATTAAAACCTGTTGATCGGCATGCAAAGATGTCAACCCTTCAAGATTTTCAATATTCTGAGAGAAAGTAGAACCAGATGCAATATCTTCCATATTTAGATCGCCAGTAGACTGCTCAGACGTCGACATTTAATATTATGGAGAAAAAATTGATCTGAAAAGATTTTATATTTTCAGAAAAAAGTTTAACGCAGGCTGAAAAGGAGAAACTAGATCTTTCAAAAGAGGTAAGGAAATCGGGGGAAAAGTAATTTATATGAATAACCTAAAACCTATAAAGAGCGGCAAAAAATAATAATAAACAATAAGGAAGGTTACCGAAAGAGTTGCTTTTCATAAGGGGTATTTGGTAATTTAACTTCTTCCTAAAGCGTGCCGCGAGTCAGTGAAGTGACAAATTGAGCCACGTCACCGCAGGCTGATATACATTTTTCTGTATATATATATATATATATGTATATATGGGGTTACTGTATCTCAGCCTGCAGGCTGAGAGAGTTTCTCAGCCGGCGGGACGTGGCTGAATATATGCCACACATCGGCCGCAGTGTGTTGGCGCCAAAAAAATCAAAAAATCAAAAAAATCCCGCCTAAACAATCGTGAAACAAATTGACAAAAATACCCCTTTTTTAATTCTAAAGTGGAATAAAGTCATGAACAAACAAAATTTCAGTTGAATATATCTACAGTTATAAAATTAGTAAATTTAATACATCGAAAAATATAATTAAAAAAATTGGATCAATATAATGTAAAATAAGCAGAAGCATTGAAAATTTAAAAAACATGCCATGGTCGCAGACTTAATACAATATAACAACTGCGACACAGTCGCAGTCACTAGTATAACAAAACGTTTTTATGCGACCTAATACAATATAATTTCAATTTTATATGACAACTGCGACACAGTCGCAGTCACTAGTCGCACTCATAGTATAACAAAACTTCTTTATATAACGTCTGCGACCCTAGTCGCATTCTATCGTACAACAATGCGACCTCCTTCAGTACTGTGACCAAAGTCGCAATCTTCTTTCCCATGCCTTATGTAAAAGATTTTTAATATGCGACTAGGGTGGATTAGCCATGCGACCCTGAGATCAATTCGCGTATATCAAATCTTATAAAAATTACTATATTAATTACACTGAATTAAATGAAGTAATTAATATTCTTTCTACCGTGATACAACAACAGTCTAGAAAAAAGAGATGCACTAATGTTAATCTCGAGAAAGGAAAGATGTGCACCATACGTAATCTAAAGATATAGGCAAACAATTCTATAAAAAGTTAATTTGTACTTCAGATTCTCCCGCAATAAATCTTCAATTAAATATTTTTTTTTACCACTTCTTACCATACTCAACCATCACCTGTAACAATTATTATTACTATTCATGATCTTCCACAATATTCACCTTTATATAATGCTTGTTACTAATATATTATCTCATACCTAAAAACTATATTTTTGCTCTTCCTTTTCAATTTGATTTCAAAAACTTTCAAAAAAAATTCATTCTTGAATCATGTCTTCCCCATCTTCTTACTCTGAACACTTAGATTTCAACTTCAATCGTTCCCCCACCGGTCCTTTATTTTCAGGATATTCTAGTGAATCTGATATCAGTCTGGACTTCACTCCTTTTGACTATCTCACTACATCAAATAATGTATTAACTGATCCTCCTATTCATGATGATAATGAAGTTTTCATGTGGGTTAGTGAAGAAGACATTATTCCTCTGCCACTTGACGGAGACATGCTTGATGAAAGCATGTCCTCTGATGCTGTAGGCTCGCTTCCTAGCAACGGGTCAGATGAAGAGCTTGATAGAGACGATCCATTCTGGGAGTTCATCGGTGAAACAAAAAAAACCTCAAAAACAGCAAGATGATGAGGAAATAAGTGATGAAGAGGAAGAGCAGAAGAATGAAGACGATGAATCTGCTTATGATGGTGATAATGACGAGGATTAGGATTTCCTGATCTTTTGATATTCAATTATATTTTGTCTTCTTTTAAAAGCTTTTAATTCTATTTTTTTGTAAGGTCTCTTTCTCACTATATTAACTTATAAGCTCTTTTAATTACATATCCAAACTGCGACTGCTGCTCTTAAATACTGCGACCATAGTCGCGGTACTGCGATCATATTCGCAATCCATGGTCGCATAATATATGTAAAAACAATTTAATTGTTCATAGGAGGATCGGACAAACATTCAGAAATTATGGTCGCAGTTTCTTAATCATTTATCAGTTCCCAATGCGACTATGGTCGCAATAATGTACTATTTTGGAGTTCAAAGTAATTTAAAGTTATAGTGTATTAACTTTTAAACTGTTTTGGATAACTGAACAGTCACCTAGGAAGTATACACAATTTTTGGGAAAGGTAGAAAATAAGTTTGGGAGATATTCACGTGGTTTGAGAGCTTAAACCCTTTGGAATTCCGGGATTAAAATATATAAAGGGTCATCAGCAAAGGATTACAAACATACTAAATTATTTTTGCTCAAACTCGTTACTCTCACTGTTCGGAAAATAGACTCAAAAATGTCTTCTCCACCGTCTTCACCGGAAAGAAGCCAATCATCTAATGATGATTGGATGTATAGTTCTGAAGATATGCCTCGCTACGGGTCAGAGGATGAGCTTGATACAGACGACCCGTTCTGGGAGTTCATTGATGAACCAAAATACAAACATGAAGAGGAAGAAAGCGAAGAGGAGATTGTCGCTGAAGAGGTGGAAGGGACGGAAAGCGATACGGAAGACGAAAGCAATCATACTCTTGACGACGAATCTGATTACGATGGTGATGACAAGGATTAGAAGTTTAAAAAATTGTATTTTGTTTTTTTTTAAATATATATGAATCTGTTTTCTAAGGTTAATTTTAAAATGAAGGATATATATGACTTTTTTTTAAATAAAGCAGTCATACTTTTTTTTTAAAATATATATGACTTTGATCGCAGTTGTTGGCCGAGTCTTAATAAAATACACTGCGACCTTGGTCGCAGTTGCTGGTCTTTAGTATTAATCAACAAGAACACTGCGACCTTGGTCGCTATGCGTGTGAATATAAAGGAAACACCTACCTAACGTACTGCGACCTATAAAATACACTGCGACCTTGGTCGCAGTTGCTGGTCTTTAGTATTAATCAACAACAACACTGCGACCTTGGTCGCTATGCGTGTCAATATAAAGGAAACACCTACCTAACGTACTGCGACTTAAGTCGCAGTCATTGTACTGCGACCCTAGATGCTGGCCCTCTTTATCAATAACAACATTGCGACCCTGGTCGCAATTAACCATGTACACTGCGACCAAAGTCTCTGTCTACATTATATACACAAAAAAAATAAACTATATAGGAGAACCTAGATCTGACAAAGAGAGGTAAGGAAATAGGGGGAAAAATAATTTATAATCAATAACCTAAATCATATAAAGAGCGGCAAAAAGAAAGGGGAAAAAAATAATAATAAACAAGTCTGACAACGTGCGCTCCAAAAATTGCCTTTTGGGCAAAAAAATAATAAACAATAAGGAAAGTTAAAGAAAAAGTAGCTTTTCATAAGGGGTACTTGGTAATTTAACTTCTTCCTATAAGCGGGCCGCAAGTTAGTGAGGTGACAAATTGAGCCACGTTACCGCAGGCTGAGAGAGTACTCTCAGCCCGCGGGCTGATATACATTTCTCTCTCTCTCTCTCTCTCTCTATATATATATATATATATATATATATATATATATATATATATATATATATAGGGCTTACTGTACCTCAGCCTGCAGGCTGAGAGAGTTTCTCAGCCTGCGGGACGTGGCTGAATATATGCCACACATCGGTCGCAGAGTGTGGGCGCCAAAAAAATCAAAAAATCCCGCCTAAACAATCGTGAAACAAATTGACAAAAATACCCCTTTTATATGACGACGGCGACTTCTAGCATTGAAAAGTAAAAAAATATTCCATGGTCGCATACTTAATACAGAATAAAGAATACCGGAGGAAACATGCTATCGTATAGCAATGCGACCTCCTTCAGTACTGCGACCAAAGTCGCAAACTTCTTTCTCATTACGATGGTGATGACGAGGATTAGAAGTTTAAAAAAATTGTATTTTGTTTTTTTTAAATATATATAAATCTGTTTTCTAAAGTTAATTGTGTGAATTACATTTTTTACTACTATGTCTTGGTTGAAAATGCTGTACAATTGTTACAAAGCTTCATTTTAAATATTTTACGCTAAACGAATATACTGCGACCATGGACGCAGTTAATAATTATATTACTTCACCCTTATAAATTTTTAAAATGAAAGGTTGCGACATTGGTTGCAGTTGCTGGACGCAGACTTAATAAATACACTGCGACCTTGGTCGCAGTTGCTGGACTTTAGTCTTAATCAACAACAACACTGCTACCTTGGTCGCAGTTGCTGGTCTTTACTCTTAATCAACAACATCACTGCGACCTTGGTCGCAGTTGGTGGTCTTTATAAATAATCAACAACAACACTGCGACATTGGTCACAGTTGATGGCCGCAGTCTTAAAAAATAATCTGCAATCTTGGTCGCTATTGCTGGTCTTTAGTCTTAATTAACAACAACACTGCGACGAGGTCAACAACAATACTGCGACGAGGTGACACGTCACCGCAGCAGTTGCTTAGTCGCAGTCTTTGGTCACAGTGTCGACCCTGATCGTAGTAGTTACTGTTTGCAATATATCTTATGCGACCTTGGTCGCAGTGTCATCTATGGTCATAGTTGTTTTGTTTGCAATGCATGGCTGCGACCAAGTTCGTAGTTTATTAAAAAAACAAATATGCTTTTTATTTATGTCCAGGCATTTATCTCCAGGCATGTGCAAATGATACAAAACGATCTCTTATACAATAAGATTGAGTGTTACAATATAGCAGTACAAAGAAGACTAAACATCAAAAAAATCCCCTGTTGACTAAGAGCAGTGGTGTTATTGAGGTCTTTTATTTATGTCCAGACATTTATCTCCAGGCATGTGAAAATGATACAAAACGCTCTGTTATACAATAAGATTGAGTGTTACAAAGAAGACTAAACATCAAAGTAGCCAAGAAGACTAAACATCAAAAGAGCCAAGAAGAGCCCTTGTTGACTAAGAGCAATCTTCTTCTTGAGGTCTGGTGGCAGCAGAATCCTCCGATTCCAACTGACCCTCCAAAGTGCCGGGATACGATCTTTCGTTGATGAACATCTCTTCACCAGAAGGTTATCCAGTGAGCATGGAGTTTCCTCGATGTCACTTCTGGGGTAAGAGAGGGAGAGTGAGACCTCACAAGGTATGCTACCCACCACTATATCCACCACATCCCCCGCCGCAAATACCCACTCAGACCATCCGTTATCAGCAAGCTTGACTGGTGCATCAAGTCAGAGCAGATCTCGGTGAGGCTTAAGTCCTCGTCAGGGATCATGACTTCTTCCCTTGTGAACGACGAGGACCATGACTTCTTCCCTTGTGGACGATGAGGTCTATGACTTCTTCCCTTGTGGACGAACATCGATCAAGTTCGTCCATAGGGTCATCTTCATCCATGGAGGCAGGCCCTGTTAGAGACTCTGAAGAAGGCGGAAATTCTCAGAGCAATTGCTCTCGAAAGAAAACAGTCTAATTATGGGCTGTTAAAGGGAGAGGGTGAGCCCTACTTATAGGCAGCCCATAATAACCATAATTAATGGTTCATTAATCAGAATCGTCGGCATTAATGGTCTCCAACCGCCAGCGCCGGTTTGGCATTAAAAGACATTAACGCCTAAACCCAATGAAGAGCCGACGCGTGGACAACCGCTTCGGGAAACAACGAATGGTGCGGGGTTCGTCAACATAGACTTGACGTTAAAAGATCTCATAAAATCTTTATGACAGGTCGCGTCTCAGGACTGACTCCAAGTCGCATCAGACAACAGATAACTTTTCATTTTTCATTTAGATTCAAAAAATGACTTAATCCAAAAATAACACTTAATAAAATAACACTTACTTAACGTACTGCGACCAAAGTCGCAGTCCATGTAATGCAACCCTAGATTGCAGTTGCTGGCCATCTTTATCAATAACAACACTGCGACCTTGGTCGCATTTAACCATGTACACTATGACCAAAGACTTTGACTAAGGTCGCAGTTTAAATGTACAATGCGACCAAAGACTCTGACTACATTATATAAAAAAAAATTAATTACTTAACGTACTGCGACCAAAGTCGCAGTCCATGTAATGCAACCCTAGATTGCAGTTGCTGGCCATCTTTATCAATAACAACACTGCGACCTTGGTCGCATTTAACCATGTACACTGCGACCAAAGACTTTGACTAAGGTCGCAGTTTAAATGTACAATGCGACCAAAGACTCTGACTACATTATATACAAAAAAATTAAACTATAAAGTAGAATTTTATCGCAGGCTGAAAAAATTGATCTGAAAAGATTTTATATTTTCAAAAAAATTTTATCGCAGGCTGAAAAGGAGAAACTAGATCTTTCAAAAAAGAGGTAAAGAAATAGGGCGAAAAGTAATTTATATCCTATAAAGAGCGGCAAAAATAAAAGGGGGGAAAAATAATAATAAACAATAAGGAAAAGTTATCATAAGGGGTATTTGGTAATTTAACTTCTACCTAAAAGCGGGCCGCAAGTCAGTGAGGTGACAAATTGAGCCACGTCACCGCAGGCTGAGATAGTACTCTCAGCCCGCGGCTGATATACATTTTTCTCATATATATATATATATATATATATATATATATATATATATATATATATATATATATATATATATATATATATATATATATATCTTTTGATGAAAGATGTCAAAGAATGACTTAACTTTTTCTTCTTCTTCTTCTTTTTTTTTTCATTTATCTTTTCTTTTTAAATGGTCACAGTAGATTTATATGAACCCCTGAAACATTTATCAAATGGTCTAACCAAATAGACCAGAAACAATGACTTACTGTGATAGAATCTCAGCTCTTGTGTATCTCATCAATCTAGTCCAACTCTTGTGTTTCTCATCTTTAATCACTTCCAGATAAAGGTTGATAGGTGGTGAACCATGACGACTTTGTCAAAGCTAATAACATTGACGGAAAGAAAAGACCTTCGCTGCTTGTTCAATAAAACATGGCAACTGAATGAAAAAAATGCATTGTGTTAAATTTCCTGATAGCACGATGACAAATTTAACCCTTTTCTTTATTTTTTTTTTAATTTTCACGACAGGTTATCTAATAGAACCCACCATATTAATCCTTCAATTCTTTGCCAAATGAAACCTGAGAGTTTTATCCAATATAATCAAGTCACCGTTACTCAGACGCATGGTTTCTTAATGTTAGTCTTATTCGGAAGTAGCACATTCATTACTAGAGACTATAGACAAAACTTGATTCATCCTTAATCTAATATATAAACCCTTAATCCTACCATAAGATATAACTTCTCCATAAACCTCTCCATGCCTTTAGCTCGAAGCCATCCTATCTTTGACTTTACTCTTACATAACCATAATTATCTTTGATCCCTCTTCTTTTCATATCCCTAACCCTAATCTTGATTCAATTCTACCATTATAACAACAAACCCAGCTTATGGGCCTTTCTCAAAAAGAACAAACAATGTTTCTGTCAGATTAGCCAAAATCATGCATTATACCGCAAAATATTGAAAACAAGAAAGTGCTGCCTCTGAATATATTTGATAAAATGAAAAGGCTAGCTTAAGAAAAACAAATCTAGAAAAAATAATTATTACATTTTATGAACTGGATGTAAACCTGATCAAATAAAATATATCCCGATAAACACATGAGTTGGATATAGCTCTAGAAATTAACCCAAGGTTATTAAGAATCAAGTTCCAGTCAAGCTAGAGCAGACTTGAAAAACAATGGCCCCTCGTGAGAAAATGCTGTAACTGAAACTAAGTTCATTTGTCAAGAAAAGTTAAAGCCAAATAAATGGTTTGATTTGTACAATAATGAAACATTAAAATGTATAATTATGAAAAGTTAAATATCAATGTATGATTATATGATTATGAAAATTAAATATTAAAGCATGACAATGCGATTTGTTAATTTCTTTTCTTTTCTTTTTCAATCCTCTTTTTTCTTTTTTTAGATAAGACTTGTAATCTTCTTATTAAAGGATCAGCAAATAATTTGCATACTATTTGGATAATATAAATTTGCTAGTGACTAAAGTTATCTTTATCGAACAAATTATTTTGTTAGACAGACAAAGGGAAAAACATAAGGAGAAATGCATAAAATTTATAACCCTGTGTACGCATACATGGCATGACAGGATATAGAAATGGATGTGAAGTATACACCGGAGAAATTTCTAATGAGAATATAATTGGTATTGATAGTTCTTACGGAGAAAATAGGATCTAATTTGCCTGCAGAAGACTGCAATCTAGTCCATACAAGTCTTTCTCAACTTTGATGAGAAAGACACTTCTAGAGAATTTATTTGCTGATAATTGACACATAAAGCATCAGTTAGTTGGAGAAATTTAGCATCTTTAATGTGAAAGATATTTCCAGCGACCAATTTGTTTCCAGATGAATAACAGGTGTTTCAGTTGACAGAGACTTTGACAGAGCCTGTATTACCGACAAAAGGGAAAATACCTTCTCTGTTGACTCAGCCAATAACGTGAAAATTGAATACAAAACACTTAAGCCTGCCAGTATTTTACATCCACACCAGCATATCGGTTCCCAGCTCCTATAATATCACGCTCCGCTTTTCAAAATACGTGGAAACGAAGTCGCGACGAGCGTCGGCAACGTATATATGCGAGAAAAATACCCCATGCATATACGTTAAGCTTAAAGTAACCTGAACAAGTTATATAATCATTATGGTAAATCAACATCACTGCAATGTCACATATAAACATCTACACATGATAACAAATAAATAAAGGAATAGAGCAAGCATGAGTCCAATGCATAGAATCAAGAAAGCAATGGAATAAAGAAGAGACAGAAATTGCCGAGAAAAAATGATCGAGTAAGAGAGAACTCCGGCTCCTCAAGATGCCTGTGATCCTCTCCCAATACCTGATCAGTAATAAATAGCCATAGATCTGGATAGGCAAATTCAAAGAGTCGGAACTTCTAATGAATGTGTAAGAATAAACTAGAAAGTATATGTGCATATAACATGTGAGCAGATAAAGAAAATATATATATTGGAATAAGAAAAGGCATGAATAAATTAAATAAACAGTAATGTGAATAGCACACAGTAGAATACGAGTCCAGTCAAGTATTCAATAAGGTGTCTATCACGATATATATATCAGACGGGTAGAGTCAATCAGTATTAGAGTCAAATGTCCAATAAGATCAGATTTATCATTGGGTGTCCAACATACATACATGTATCAAGCAAACAATCAGTTACAATACATTTGAACAGTTCATTATCATTTAGTATGTCAGCGAACACCAATTACCACCCGTAATAGACGCATCCTATACTGCGCCTACCACATGAGTCAATCGACGTCCTAAATTATTGAAATTAATAGAAGAGACATTGTCCATACTTTAAGTGAGTTTCATACATACTAGAAATCACGGCCCAATCACCTGACGCAGAATCAGGTCCTACCGTTAGGTAGTCAAAAACAGTAATAATGACATATGAACAATACGTGATGTCAGTCATTCCCTGGAACCCTGCAGTGGAACCGTATCTCGGCTGCGCGACATGTATCCTAGGTCCACCCAAAATACAAATAATGTCTCCTCCATAAATTTTCCCAATTCTGGTGTAAGTTGTTCAATTTCTTTATTATTTAGATCAATCAATATCCATATTATTTCGATTACTGGGACGATACGGTGACAGTAACATATCAATGATGTAACAATAATAATATGACAATATTACCGCGTAAACGGTAGAACAATGAAACAATGCATGTGTTATGGTCCGACAATATTTTCCCAATAACTTTTAATAACATGAATATAATAACAAGCCCGGATACTACACAATAGATAGTCTCATCTAGAACTGATCAATATCATCCATCTGCACTAAGATACAATAGTAACTGATTCATAAACTTATAGTCTCAATACAATCATCATGAATCATTAAGTATCACTTTATGATAAAGTATATAATATAATAAACTACCGTCTCAATGAACCAATAATCGATTCTCTCGTTCATGTCAATCTACTCTAGTCTTTTATCTTATTAGTATATTAATCTTCTAATCACTAATATATCAGAGTCTCACATAAACAGTCAGCTACATATAATCATACCCTCACTATCGAATAACAGTAAGATCATCGATCAAGATCATCACATATTCTCACTTTTATAAAGATCAACCACAACATCCATATATTGAGATAACAATCCGACTGTATACAAGTCTGAACCATTAGATCTGACCAATCCAGTCAAACACAAATTCATCAACCCAAAGTCATCTACACTCAATCAAGTCTACGGATAATTCCAAGTCTAAAATCTCTTTCTTTTGATAAAGAATCTCCAAATTAATCAATCATCAATATCCAACTAATCTCTCACCGGTTTTACCACCAACCAAGATTAATCAATTCTACTGACAATGTCACTCAGATATTCACTCATATATTACCATCATGAATCAGTCAAATTCAAGATTCAAATCTGATTATAGTCTAAGTTATATCACTAATAGTTCAAATCCCAAAATGATAACGAATCCACTTGAAATGATAAGGTAATGATGTCTCAGAATCAAAAACAGTGAATCTATATACATTGTTATCATAGATATATTTGATCCATTCATCATTGAAATACCCTACTCTCTCATAATATAATAATCCATAATGATTACTATTCTACAACATATCCGTAAAATCCACCATACAAACTACTCTGATCCAATTCACAATTTAAGTCATATACTACTCCAATACAGTCTCCTAACTAATTCAAGTATTAGCATGCCCAAAAAATTAAAAAAATATCAAAATACATAAAGAGAGACTCCCAATCTCAATGGTAAATGTTGATCTTATAATCAATGACGATGTATATATAGTCCACGTATCAACTACTGTACACTAACTCCTAACATCAAGTTGGCAATCTGTCGAATACATTCCAGTCTCAAAATATCACTACACAAGTACGGATATCAATGAAGTGAGCATGGTCATGAGCAGAATAATGCAGAATAATACAATCATTCGCATGAAATAATAAAATAAGACTCTGAAATTGAAATAGCCAATAAACAAACACTCACATGAAATGACATGTTTTAGGACCGAATCGTCATCTGGTCTTCATTGCACGTACGGATCTCCAAATCATCACATAGATCGGTTTTTGAATCATCAGTGTATCGGGTTCATAACGAACATTAATCCAAACAGGTCTGGGTCTTCTGTTATAGGGTTCGAACCGTACGAACAAGTTTGCATCGCTGTAACATATAATCAAACACATATACCCACAAGTACACATAAATAAACATGTACACACCCCTATACATATATATACGAGTATATACATACATAAACAATCATGCATACACTCAGGCATACACAATACTCACACACTTATAATCATGCATACATTTATACATATATATACACTCTTACATAAACATATACAACAAACATGCACACCTCCATGCACATGTAGCACATATCCACAAATATACCATCACATAATAATTTATGCATACTCAATCACAACTGACACATACATAAATACATATATAATAACATAGAACTAGAGAGGGAGAGAGGGCGCACTCACGGTGTAGGAGACATGGTCGGGAGAAGGCCACGGCAGAGCTTACTGGAGGAGGCAGAAGCCGCGGAGGGAGAGAAACTCACAGCTGGCCATGGAGAGTTCGACGACAGAGGAGGTCGAGGTCGTGAGGATGTCGGGGTGTCGCGAGCTACCGTCGGGGTCTCGCTAGAGAAAAAGGAGGAGGCCGCATGGTGGGTTGGGGCTGCCAGTAAAGGAAAAAGGAGAAGATTAGGTTAGGGTTTTGGTTAAGGATTAGATATTTATTTAGGAGATGTTAATTGATTATGATCATATAGTTAAGATTAGGATAATTTAAGATTAGATGGTTAGAATTAGGAGATAAAGAGAGATTAGGTTAGTTATAATATTTATTTAATTAAGATAACTATAGAATTTAGTAGTTAGGACATATGAGGATTGGGTTGGTTAAGATTTAAATTTGATGGATAGGATTAGATAGGATTAAATAGGGAGAAAGAGATATAGTGTTAGTGATTGGTAGTTAAGATATAGAATTACATAGTTAGGATTTAGGATTTAGTTGATATGATAAGAATTAAAATAGATTTAAGATTAGTTAGAATTTTATTTTGAAATAGAATTAGCTGAGATTGTGATTTTGAAAATAGAATTTAAATTTGGGTAAGTTAGGATAGATATGATTTTTCTTAGGATTTAGATTAGGATTAGTACTCTGGATTAGAATTTGAATTATGAGTTGATTTGTTAGGATAAGGATCGGGTTTAGATCTTGGGTGTTGGGTATGGGTTAATGGGTAAAGATCTCAATCGTAATGAGTTATGAGCTAGAAAAAAGGAAAAGATATGAATAATAATAATATCAACAATAATAAATACTAATAATCAAAATGAGATAGTAGTAATAACAATAAAATTATCAATATTAAAAATATTATCTAGTAATACTTGGTAAGAATACTACCATTAATAATAATGACTAAAATAATACAATAAGAATAAGAATAATAACAATATCAATACTAATAATAATAGTAACTACAATAATAGCAACAATAGTAATGAGAAAAATACTAGCTAATAATTAAAATGATAATACTTAATAATGTTAAATATACATATAAGGCCAAAATACGATTTACTATCTTAAAATAAATTGGACTATAAATCAAGTTAAAAAATAATAATAAAATAACCATTAAAATAAAATAAATAGTTTAGAAAAATAAAAATACAGTATTTTAGACCAGGGATATTACATTCTAGCCACCTTATAAAAATTTCGTCCTCGAAGTTTCAATAAAGTAGGAATGACAAAAATCAAATTAATGGAGAAGATAAAACTTTCCCGCCGCTTCTCACTGTATCATGGGTCCACAATGCTCACGCAGCGTGCTCTGATCTCCACTGCCAGCTTCGAAATGGAGTAATCGGTTCCAAAAGACAAGATCAGGAGAAATAGAATTAAAAAAAGTATAGAAATCAAGATGAAATCCAGATCACTCTAAAAAAGAGTTGAAATTAGAGATATCAAAAGATTCAAGCGATGGATTCTAAAAGGGAGGATGATCAATTCTCAAGTGGACTTAGTATCATCATGTGAGTAGTATATGTTTATTGCAGTGTAAATATAATTGTCTCAGGTTATAGGTATGAATTATGTTCTTTTTATATGTCGAACTTGGCTCTAATACCAAGAAAACTCTGCCACGCCCCGCTTTCCAAAATACGTGGAAACGGAGTTGCGACGAGAGTTGGCGACGTATATATACGAGGAAAACACCCCACGCATATACGTTAAGCCTAAAGTAACCTGAACAAACTATATAATCATTATGGTAAATCAACATCACTGCAATGTCATATATAAATATCTACACATGATAACAAATAAATAAAGGAATAGAATAAGTATGAGTCCAATGCATAGAATCAAGAAAGCAATGGAATAAAGAAGAGACAGAAAAGTCGAGAATGATCGAGTAAGAGAGAACTCCGGCTCTTCAAGATGCCTATGATCCTCTTCCAATACCTGATCAGTAATAAATAACCATAGATCTGGATAGGCAAATTCAGAGAGCCAGAACTTCTAGTGAATGTGTAAGAATAAACTAAAAAGTACATGTGCATATAACATATAAGCAGATGAAGAAAATATATATACTGGAAAAAGAAATGGCATGAATAAATTAAATAAACAGTAATGTGAATAGCACACAGTAGAGTATGAGTCCAGTCAGGTATTCAATTAGGTGTCTATCACGATATATATATATATATATATATATATATATATATATCCAGGCGGGTAGAGTCAGTCAGTACTAAAGTTAGATGCCCAATAAGATCAGATTTATCATTGGGTGTCCAACATACATACATGTATCAAGCAAACAATCAGTTACAATATATTTGAATAGTTCATTATTAGTTATTATGTCAGCGAACACCAATTGCTACCCGTAATTGACGCTTCCCATACTACGCCTACCACGTGTGCCAATCGACGTCCTAAGTTATTAAAATTAATAGAAGAGACATTGCTCATACTTTAGGTGAGTTTCGTACATACCCGAAACCACGGCCCAATCACCTGACGCTGAACCAGGTCCTACCGCTATGGTAGTCAATAACATTAATAATAACATATGAACAATACGGGATGCCAATCATCCCCCGAAACCCTGCAGTAGAACTGCATCTCGGCTGCGCAACCTATATCCTAGGTCCACCCAAAATACAGATGATCTCTCCTCCATCAATTTCCCCAATTCCGGTGTAAGTTGTTCAATCACTTTATTATGTAGATCAATCAATAACCATGTTATTTCGATTACTGGGACGATACGGTGTCAGTAACAATATCAATGATGTAAGAATAATAATATGACAATATTACCATGTAAACAGTAGAACAATGAAACAATGCATGTGTTACGGTCCGACAATATTTTTTCAGTAACTTTTAATAACATGAATACAATAACAAGCCCGAATACTACACAATAGATAGTCTCATCTAGAACTGATCAATATCATCCATCTGAACTAAGATACAATAGTAACTGATCCATCAACTTATAGTCTCAATACAATCATCATGAATCATTAAGTATCACTTCATGAAAAAGTATATACTATAATAAACTACCATCTCAATGAATCAATAATCGGTTCTCTCGTTCATGTCAATCTACTCTAGTCTTTTATCTTATTAGTATATTAATCTTTTAGTCACCAATATATCAGAGTCTCATATAAACAGTCAGTTACATATAATCATACCCTCACTATCGAATAACAGTAAGATCATCGATCAAGATCGTCACATATTCTCACTTTTATAAAGATCAACCACAACATCCATATATTGAGATAACAATCCAACTGTATACAAGTCTGAACCATTAGTTCTGACCAATCCAGTCAAACACATATTCATCAACCCAAAGTCATCTACACTCAATCAAGTCTACGGATAATTCTAAGTCTAAAATCTCGTTCTTTTGATAAAGAATCTCCAAATTAATCAATCATCAATATCCAACTAATCTCTCACCGGTTTTACCACCAATCAAGATTAATCAATTCTACTGATAATGTCACTCAGATATTCACTCATATACTACCATCATGAATCAGTCAAATCTAAGATTCGGATCTGATTATAGTCTAAGTTATATCACTAATAGTTCAAATCCTAAAATGATAACGAATCCACTTGAAATGTTAAGATAATAATGTCTCATAATCAAAAACAGTGAATCTGTATACATTGACATCAGAGATATATTCGATCCATCATCATTGAAATACCCTACTCTCTCATAATATAATAATCCATAATGATTACTATTCTACAGTATATCCGTAAATCCACCATACAAACTACTCTGATCCTATTCACAATTTAAGTCATATACTACTCCAATACGGTCTCCCAACTAATTCAAGTATTAGCATGCCAAAAAAATTTAAAAAAAATATCAAAATACATAAAGAGAGACTCTCAATCTCAATGGTAAATGTTGATCTCATAATCAATGACGATGTATATATAGTCCAAGTATCAACTACTGAACACTAACTCCTAACATCAAGTTGGCAATCTGTCGAATACATTCCAGTCTCAATATATCACTACTCAAGTACGGATATCAATGAAGTGAGCATGGTCATGAGCAGAATAATACAAACATTCGCATAAAATAATAAAATAAGACACTGAAATTGAAATAGACCAATAAACAAACACTCACATGAAATGACGTGATTTTAGGACTGAATCATCGTCTGGTCTTCACTACACGTACGGATCTCCGGATCATCCCATAGATCGGTTTTCGAATCACCAATGTATCGGGTCCATAACGAACATGCATCCAAAACAGATCTTGGGTCTTCTGTTATCGGGTTCGAAGCGAACAAGTCTGCATCTTTGTAACATATAACCAAACACATATACCCACAAATGCACATAAATACACATGTACACTCCCCTATGCATATATATATATACGAGTATATACATAGATACACAATCATGCATACACTCAGGCATACACAATACTCACACACTTATAATCATGCATTCATTTATACATACATACACACTCTTACATAAACATATACAAAAAACATGCCACCTCCATGCACACGTAGCACATATCCACAAATATACCATCACATAATAATATATGCACACTCAATCACAAATGACACATACATAAATACATACATAATAATATAAAACTAGAGAGGGAGAGAGGGCGCACTCACGGTGCAGGAGGAGACATGGTGGGTGAAGGCCGCGGCAGAGCTTACTAGAGGAGGCAGAAGCCGCGGAGGGGGAGAAACTCACAGCTGGCCATGGAGAGTTCGACGCCAGAGGAGGCCGAGACCACGAGGATGTCGGGATGTCGCGAGCTGCCGTCGGGGTCTCGCTAGAGAAGAAGGAGGAGGTCGCATGGTGGGTTGGGCTGCAAGCAAAGGAAGAAGGAGAAGATTAGGTTAGGGTTTTGGTTTAGGATTAGATATTTATATAGGAGATGTTAATTGGTTATGATTATATAGTTAGGATTAGAATTATTTAAGATTAGATGGTTAGAATTATGAGATAATGAGAGATTAGTTTAGATAGAATATTTATTTAATTAAGATAACTATAGAATTTAGTAGTTAGGATATATGAGGATTAGGTTGGTTAAGATTTAGATTTGATGGATAGGATTAGTTAGGATTAAATATGGAGAGAGAGATATAGAGTTAGTGATTGGTAGTTAAGATATAGAATTACATAGTTAGGATTTAGGATTTAGTTGATATAATAAGGATTAAAATAGATTTAAGATTAGTTAAGATTTTATTTTGAAATATAATTAGTTGAGATTGTGATTTTGAAAATAGAATTTAGATTTGGGTAAGTTAGGATAGATATGATTTTTGTTAGGATTTAGATTAGGATTAGTACTCTGGATTAGAATTTGAATTATGATTTGATTTGTTAGGATAAGGATCGGATTTAGATCTTGGGTGTTGGGTATGGGTTAATGGGTAAAGATCTCAGTGGGAATGGGTTATGGGCTAGTAAAAAGGAAAAGATATGAATAACAATAATAATAACAATAATAAATACTAATAATCAAAATGAGATAGTAGTAATAATAATAAAATTATCAACATTAAAATATTATCTAATAATACTTGGTAAGAATACAACCATTAATAATAATGACTAAAACAATACAATAATAATAAGAATAATAACAATATCAATACTAACAATAATAGCAACTACAATAACAATAACAATAGTAATGAGAAAAATACTGGCTAATAATTAAAATGATAATATTTAATAATGTTAAATATACATATAAGGCCAAAATACGATTTACTATCTTAAAATAATTTGGACTATAAACCAAGTTAAAAAATAATAATAAAATATCCATTAAAATAAAATAAATACTTTAGAAAAATAAAAATACAGCATTTTAGACCAGGAATATTACATATAAATGGGCCTGTGGCTCGAGCTGGTGTCAACCACCACTTGTTTTCTTGCCTTTTGCTCTTCTGAAAGCAAGATGAGAAATAAATTCACAGCAGATCACAAGTCAGTGGAAGACTTTGAAAGTGACAAGGCTGATATTGACAACTCGTAGACTGAACTGTGTCCCCAACATTATTTTGTGCAGGAAGTCAATTAACATCACTCGTAAAGAATTCAGATTCTATATCATTTAAAACATTAATCAGGTTACAAATTATAATATACATGTACCGTTAACAAAATGTACAACGTGTGTGTATATATAGAACAGTTCTCATGAATTTGTGTGAGAACTTTTATATGGGTCATCTGATCTGATAGAGGCATGAATTTATTTGATGTGATTTATTAAATCCGACAGCCTACATAAAAGTTCTCACAGAAATCCGTGAAAACTGTTCTTAGGATATATATATATATATATATATATATATATATATATATATATATATATATATATATATATATATATATATATATATATATAGGTAAAGTGTTCCTAGTAGATGTCCTTAGATTACAATCTAAGGAGACGGCTTAAAACTCCAATATCTCTGATCGTACATTATCATCTTCATATTTTAATATGTATACATATAAAAATTCAGGTGATTTGAAATTAGTTTACTCATTGATCTAATCGTTCCACTTTGTTCTACTGTTAAAAACTGTTAATGTTTGAACTCAAAGAAAATAGAATAAACAAACTCTAAATCACATGATTTTTTATATGTGTACATCTTAGAACATGAAGAAAATAATATGTGGTCGGATCATGAAAAAATCAGGATATTAGAGTTTTAAACCGTCTCCTTAGATTGTATTTTAAATACTTCTTGCTCATGCTTCAAGTAGGGAAAAAATGGACGGCCTATAATGAGTTGGTTAGTTTAACGATGTAGAACATTTAAAACCTAACAAAAATTAGTTTGTAGGGGTTTTAAATGTGTAGATCAGGATCAAATGGTCGAATCGAGAATTTGTATGTCTAAAGACATAGATCTAACTGATCGAAGCGGAACCAACACTTGAAATGTGTATTTTATGAAATCAGTGAAATTCTTGTGTGTGCTAATATTCCCTTGGTACTTCCGTTATAGCATTGGCTCAACGGGTCGAATTCACAGGGACGGGAGGTGATAGAAGCATTAACAGTTCTTATTCACGTCGGTTGTTAACAAGTCTTCTTTGTTAAAAGAATGAAAAAGAAAATAAAAGAAAAGAAATCCAGAAGTGATAGGTGAAGAAGACGATGAAATTGGCGATAAGAAAACAAATAAGAAATTATTGTGGAATCGATGGAAGAAAACAAGAAAGTAGAAAGGAGAAATAAAAGAAAATGAAATAAGAAGTGGTTTTGGAAAAATGATAAAAGAGTTTGGAAAATAGTTTTTAAAACAAAGTAACAAGAAGGAAAAGAACTATAAAAGAAAACTCATGACTACTAACTACTAATTGCTTCACTAACCATGCTAACCTCTTAGTGATAGTTGCCTCACATGAATCCTTGGCCATCACTAATCCTTGACTTCAAGAGATGATACAGAGTATATTATTCTTCAACATTTAAACCACACATACATACCACAGAATAAGTTGCAAGCTATTATTAGATCATCAAAACCGGTTAGAGGTGAGCATGAAATAAAAAAGACATTGCAAATTAGCAAGTTAATGGGTTAGATGTTAGAAATGTTAGAATGCTAGAATCCATCATCATGAGCCATCAATGGCTCTTGCAAGAGCAAGGCCTTGTAGAGACTATTAGATTCATGTGGATTATCAAGTAAGTGGTTAGATGGTTAGTGGTTAGTAGTAAGATTGCCATGAGAAGAAAAATTAGCTAAGCATCATGTAGAAGATGGAGAAGATTACAATGGAGAAGAAAGGAGACACCTTTTCATAGATTGTCACCATCTATTACATCAATCTCCCTCTTTCTCTCTCTGAATCTCTCAGCCCTAATACATGATCTAAAAACAAAATAAAAATATAAAAGAAAGAAGAACACCTACACTACACTACACTAAATGTGAAGTCTTGAGTTGCAAGTCTTTGTCTGTCTCTTATAATTTCATTTAAAGTCACTTGTTACTCAAGCTGTTCATCTTTTGTCACATCTAATCGAGTCTTTCTTCTTTTCTTCACTAGAAAATCATCCAAAGCTTCTTCAATGGATACTTTCATGATCTTCTTAATATTTGAGAAATAGTGTTTTATCACCCCCGGTCCTTCAGTGTACAAATCTTATTTATAATGAAAGCTACCCTATTGATTGGTAGACCAAACGTTAGGAAAACATCCTCTACTGTTAACTCAATTAGTTTGCTCTCAATAAGAAAGATCCTTGACTCGCTATCATACTGGTATATAATTTTCAGTACACTTATGTTTGATTTCATGCCTTTTTCAGCACCAAAATCCTTGTTGTAGAAGGCTATGAAAATTGCACCAAACGGGGTCTCCTTCATTGCATTCACAAAATTTGCCTGAATGTGCTTTTTGTATTTTCTGATGAATTTGCACATAGGTTTTAGGCTCGATCTCATAGGACGAACCTTCAGTTCTTACTTACGTATAGATGCAGAAACATTAACATAAGTATAAAATTTAAAAAAAAACACGGTCACAGTTCTTTTAAATAAATTTGAAAAAGACAAATGACTGTGACGTTGGTCGCAACAGTAGATAATAAATTATATTACTCTGCGACACTGCGACAGAGATCGTATTTTTCTAATTAACCCAATTAATTAACTAATGAGGACCTTATTCAATGATTCAAAGTACTGCGACTCTTATTTCATCATAATGCGACCAAGGTCGTAGTATCTTATTAAAGTAACTTAGTAGAACAGACTTCGCCCCAGTCCCCAAAAAAAGAGAGAAGGGACGATAACACTGCGATAAAAAAAATAATCTTAAAGACAAAATAGACGTTTATAAATTTTTTTAAAAAAAATATTCTCAGACTGCTACCTAGGTCGTAGAAATATATTAAAAAACTACGACGCAAATCGACAAAGTGGAAATACTATGACCTTGGTGACCTTGGTCGCAGTGTTAAAAAATTTAAAAATTTAAAATAAAATCTCTAATTAGATCGTTAATTCCTATTTTCCTTTTTAAACTGTAACATTGATCAAAGTTTCAGGGTAGAAAATTAAAAAATATTGTTTAAAATCGCATAAACAGATTTAAGTTTGATTCTTACTTTTTTAAAACAAAAAAAGTAACTTTTACTCTTGCGACTACGGTCGCAAGCTTTTAAAATTAAAATTTTAAAAAAGTATTATTTTCTTCTTTGGAATAAAAATTCTTGAAATTTTAAGAAAAATTAAATATTTGCCGGAAAAATTTAGTATTATTTTCTTCTTTGGAATAAAAATTCAAAATTGAATTAAAAAAAATCAGTGCAAGAGTCACTTTCAAATCGAAGTTAAATTAAAACAAAAAAATTTTTTAAAAACAAAAAAATTTTAAATTACAGCTGAAAAAATCAAAATATTAAGGGCTACAGAACCCAAAAAAATTAGGTTATCTAGATTTCCCTTTTATCTTTTTTCGCGGATGATTTCTTGGGCGCCATCTTGATCAAAACTTTGTTTTAAAAAATAAATTTTTTAACACAGTTGTTTGTAAAGTTTAGAAATCAAAAACACTAAATATTTTCGAATTGATGAACTAAAAAATTTAGATCTGTAATTTTTTTCGAAGGAACGTTTTACAGACAGTAAAAAGTTGTAAGGGAGGGTATTTTAGTCAAAGCAATTGTTGAAGTGACTGATGGCTTATTCGAGCAGGTTTTTTTTGTTTTTATCCGCCAAAATTTTTGACAAATGCGTGGCTATTATGTTGCCGCGTCCCACCGGCTGAGAAATTCTCTCTGCTGGCGGCTGAGGTATAGAAACTCATATATATATATACATACATATATATATATATATATATATATATATATATACATACATATATATATATATATATATATATATATATATATATATATATATATATATACATACATATATATATATATATATATATATATATATATATATATATATATATATATATATATATATACATACATATATATATATATATGTATGTATATATATAGGGGTCACTGTACCTCAGCTGGCACCTGAGAGAGTTTCTCAGCCGGTGGGACATGGCAACATAATAGCCATGGATTTGTTATTAATTTTGGACATCAGTCACTTCAACATTTCTATTGACGAAAATACCCTCACTCACAACTTTTTACTATATGTAAAACCTTTCCTTTCAAAAAAAATTACAAATCTGAAATTTCAGTTGATCAATCCAAAAAATTTAGTGCTATTGTTTCCCAAATTTTCCGACCATTTTCGTTCAAAAAAATTGTTTTTCTTTAAAAAAAGATCTGATAAAGATGGCGCCAAAGAAATTATCCACGGAAAAAGGTAACTGGGAAACCTAGAAATTTTTTTTTTTGGTTCTGTAACCCTTAATAGTTATTTTTTTTTATGTTTTGATTCCCTTTATTTTTCAGAAAAAAATCCTATTTTAATTTAACTTCAATTAAAAGTGTCTGATGAACTGAATCTTTCTGGGAAAACTTTGGTTTTTCTTAAAATTTTCAAGAATCTTGGTTTTTATAAATAAATTAGTTAAATATTTTATTTTTGTAAACTTGCGACCATGGTCGCAAATAAGAGAGAAAAAGTCGCTTTTTTTATTTAAAGAAGTAAGAATCAAAAATAAGTATATTTATGCGATTTAAAACAGTTTTTTTTATTTTTTACACTGAAACTTTAAATCAAGTTTATAGTTTAAGATAGAAAGAGATTTATTTTAGAGATTTATTTTTTTATATTTTTAATATTTTAACACAGCGACCAAGGTCAAAAGTTATTTTTTTCATTCCCTTTTATGTCAACTTGGGTCGCAGTTATTTGTATTAGCGTCTTAGGTTTATGCGACCATGGTCGCAGTCTTTAAAAAAATTATTTGTTTTAAAAATTATTCACGTCCGTTTTTTTAAGATTTTTTTTCTAAAACTATGCGACTGATGTCGCAGTGTTGCCTTCCGTTTTCACTTTTTTGGGTGTCTGGTCGCAGTCTGTTAAACTAAGTTATTCTAATTGGATACTGCGACCCTAGTCGCAGTATGATGATATAAAGGCCCCTTCATGGTAAATTATTTGGATTAATTAGAAATTTGCGTCGTCTGTCGAATTGTAATATAACAGTGCGACCTTAGTCGCAGTATTTTATGATCTACTAAGCTTAATTGGACACTGCGACCCTAGTCGCAGTATGAAAAAACAAAGGATGTCATTGTTAATTATTTTGTTTAATTCAAAAATTCCGACCAATGGTGCAGTGTAATATATCAGTGCAACCTTGGTAGGAGTGTATTATAGCTATTAACGATTATTGCGACCAAGGTCCCAGTCTATTTTCTTTTCAGTTTTAATTAAAATACTGCGACCTTGATTTTTAACTAATGTTTTTAATATTTCTGCATCTATAGGTAAGCAAAAACTGAAGGTTCGTCCTATGAGATTGAGCCTAAAGCCTATGTGCGAATTCATAAGAAAATTCAAAAGCACATTCAGGACGATTTTGTAAATACGATGAAGGAGTCCCCATTTGGTCCAATTTTCATGGCCTTCTACAATGAGGAGTTTGGTGCTAAAAAAGGCCTAAAATCAAATATTAGTGTGCTAAAAATTGTAGACCAGTATGATAGGGATACAAGGACCTTTTTGATCGGGGCAGACAAATTGAGTTAACAGTAGAGGATGTTGCCTTTACTTTTGGTCTACCTATCAATGGGGCCGATTTTATTATGAATGAGACCTGTATAATGAAGGACAGGGGGTTATAAAATATTATTTCCTTAATATAAAGAAGATCACAAAAGTATCCATTGAAGAAACTTTGGATGATCTACTGGTCAAGAAAAGAAGGAGGATTGAATTAGATGTGACCAAGGATGAACAGCTTGAGTAGCAAGTGACTTTAAATGAAATTATAATGGACAGACAAAGACTTGCGACTGCGACTATAATAAAAAGGACCGCGACTAAGGTCGCAGTTGTAAAGATAGCTTTCACCACTTGAAAAATGGTTTTAATACATACTGCGACCATAGTCGCAGTTCTTAAAATTTCACAGTTAGCAAAAATGTGAAACTATTACTGAAAAAAAGTTAGTAACACTGATTATATTGTTCTATAAAACTCAATCTAGGTCGCAGTTCCATATATGTTACACATACTTTTTCGTGGAAATAAGTATTGTGACTATGGTCCCAGTCAAGACCACATACAAATTCTCATTGTAAAACTGCTAATTGCGACCAAAGACGCACTTAAATATAGTCAAATATGATCTGCGACTCTAGTCGCAGTCTATCTTCAAATAACAAAAATACAACATATTGGCCAACATTGTCGCAGTGAATTTTTAAATTTATATTTTCAATTTATTCAAATATTATTTCTGAATAAAAGCATGCGACCATTTTTAAAGTTGTTTTCCTAAAAAAATAACTGAGCTTCCAGACATTTCTCCATGTGAATTCAGATCCTACAAAACAAATTGTTGAACTAAATAAAAAGAAATAATTAAAAATCGCACGTCTGAACTATAATAAATAAAACTGCGACTAAGGTCGCAGATGTAAAGATAGCTGTAATTTCTGAATAAAAGACTGCGACCGTAGTCGCAGTTCTCTGTATGGCCAGGTTTAAAAAAAATGTATATAATAACTGAGAATATTTATCATTAATATATACTGTGACCTTAAGTCGCAGTTCTTAAAATTTGGTGTATAAAAAGAACTAATTGAAAATCACACGTCTAAACTATAATAAAAAGGACCGCGACTAAGGTCGCAGTTGTAAAGATATGGTTGACCACTGGAAAAATTGTTTAAATACATACTGCGACTTTAGTCGCAGTTCTTACAATTTAGTGTATTAAATTTAAAAACTGCGACTGAGATCGCAGTTAACAAAACTGTGAAATTGAAACTGACAAAAAAATACTTTAGTAAAAGTGATTATATTGTTCTGTAAAACAGAATCTAGGTCGCAGTTCAATGTACATTACAGAAAAATTTTACATATAAGAAATTGCGGGAAAAAAAGGGTAAAATAAAAACCTCTTGATCAAAATTCAAAGATCTCAACCCTTCAATACCGTCAATATTCTGTGAGAAAGTTGAACCAGATGATATATGATTCATATTTAGATCGGGAGACACAAATCGGGGACGATGACGGCATGAATTTGTAGGAGAATTGTTCTGCTCCGCCATCGACATTAAACTATAAAAGGACATTTAGGTCTGTAAAGTAAAAAGAAAAAAGAAAAACTTGATCAGAAAATCGCTATTTTTAGAAAAAACTTTATGGCAGGAAAAAGAAAACCTAAATCTGACAACGAGCGCGGAAAAAGAAATAGGGGAAAATAATAATAAATAATAGAGGAACAAAGTACCTTTTACAGAGGGGCATTTAATAATTCCACTTATTCAAATAGGCGGGCCGCAACTTATTGGTGTGGCAAATAATTTGCCACGTCACCGCAGGCTGAGAGAGACTCTCAGCTGTCGGCTGATATATATATATATATATGAGAAAAATGTATATCAGCCTGCGGGCTGAGAGTACTCTCTCAGCCTGCAGTGACGTGGCTCAATTTGTCACCTCACTGACTTGCGGCCCGCTTTTAGGGAGAAAAATGTATATCAGCCTGCGGGCTGAGAGTACTCTCTCAGCCTGCAGTGACGTGGCTCAATTTGTCACCTCACTGACTTGCGGCCCGCTTTTAGGGAGAAGTTAAATTACCAAATACCCCTTATGATAACTTTTCCTTATTGTTTATTATTATTTCCCCCCCTTTTATTTTGCCGCTCTTTATAGGATATAAATTACTTTTCGCCTTATTTCTTTACCTCTTTTTTGAAAGATCTAGTTTCTCCTTTTCAGCATGGGATAAAATTTTTTTTGAAAATATAAAATCTTTTCAGATCAATGTTTTCAGCCTGCGATAAAATTCTACTTTATAGTTTAATTTTTTTGTATATAATGTAGTCAGAGTCTTTGGTCGCATTGTACATTTAAACTGCGACCTTAGTCAAAGACTTTGGTCGCAGTGTACATGGTTAAATGCGACCAAGGTCGCAGTGTTGTTATTGATAAAGATGGTCGCAGTGTACATGGTTAAATGCGACCAAGGTCGTAGTGTTGTTATTGATAAAGATGGCCAGCAACTGCAATCTAAGGTTGCATTACATGGACTGCGACTTTGGTCGCAGTACGTTAAGTAAGTGTTTTCCTTTAGATTAACATGCATAGCGACCAAGGTCGACACTGCTGTTTTGGTTTAAGACTGCCGCCAGCAACTGCGACCAAGGTCGCCGTGTTGTTGTTTTATTAAGTGTTATTTTGGATTAAGTCATTTTTTTGAATCTAAATGAAAAATGAAAAGTTGTCTGTTGTCTGATGCGACTTGGAGTCACTCCGTGAGACGCGACCTGTCATAAAGATTTTATGAGATCTTTTTAACGTCAAGTCTACGTTGACGAACCCGCACCATTCGTTGTTTCCCGAAGCTGTTGTCCACGCGTCGGATCTTCATTGGGTTTAGGCGTTAATGTCTTTTAATGCCAAACCGGCGCTGGCGGTTGGAGACCATTAAGGCCGACGGTTCTGATTAATGAACCATTAATTATGGTTATTATGGGCTGCCTATAAATAGGGCTCACCCTCTCCCTTTAACAGCCCATAATTAGACTATTTTCATTTGAGAGCAATTGCTCTGAGAATTTCCGCCTTCTTCAGAGTCTCTAACAGGGGCCTGCCTCCATGGATGAAGATGACCCTATGCACGAATATGACCCAGAGCTTGATTGTCCTTTTTCAGGTTCGCTGGGCCTCTGGGAGAATATTTTGGCCGGTGAACTTGATCGATGTTCGTCCACAAGGGAAGAAGTCATGGTCCTCGTCGTCCGCAAGAGAAGAAGTCATGGTCCTCGACGTCCACAGTTTTTTAATACACGGGGACCTCAATAACACCACTGCTCTTATTCAACAAGGGCTCTTTTGATGTTTAGTCTTCTTTGTACTGCTATATTGTAACACTCAATCTTATTGTATAAGAGTGCGTTTTGTATCATTTTCACATGCCTGGAGATAAATGCCTGGACATAAATAAAAAGACCTCAATAACACCACTGCTCTTAGTCAACAATGGCTCTTTTTGATGTTTAGTTTTCTTTATACTGCTATATTGTAACACTCAATCTTATTGTATAAGAGATCGTTTTGTATCATTTTCACATACCTGGAGATAAATGCGTGGACATAAATAAAAAGCATATTTGTTTTTTAATAAACTACGACCTTTGGTCGCAGTCATGCATTGCAAACAAAACAACTTGGATCAGAGACGACACTGCGACCAAGGTCGCATAAGACTACAGTGCAAATAGAAACAACTGTGACCAGGGTCGACATTGCGACCAAAAACTGCGACTAAGCAACTGCTGCGGTGACGCGTCACCTCGTCGCAGTGTTGTTGTTGATTAAGACTAAAGACCAGCAACTGCGACCAAGATTGCAGATTATTTTTTTAAGACTGCGGCCATCAACTGCGACCAAGGTCGCAGTGTTGTTGTTGATTATTTATAAAGACCACCAACTGCGACCAAGGTCGCAGTGATGTTGTTGATTAAGAGTAAAGACCAGCAACTGCGACCAAGGTCGCTGTGTATTTTATTAAGACTAAACACCAACAACTGCGATCAAGGTCGCAGTTTATTTTATTAAGACTACGGTCAGAAACTACGACCAAGGTAGCAGTGTTGTTGTTGATTAAGACTAAAGACCAGCAACTGCGACCTTGGTCGCATTGTATTTATTAAGTCTGCGTCCATGGTCACAGTATTTCAACCAATACATAGTAGTAAAAAATGTAATTCACACAATTAACTTTAGAAAACAGATTTATATATATTTAAAAAGAAAAACAAAATACAATTTTTTAACTTCTAATCGTCGTCATCACCATCGTAATCAGATTCGTCGTCAAGAGTCATGCTTTCGTCTTCTGTATCGCTTTCGTCTTCTGTCTCTTCCTCCTCTTCAAGTACAGTCTCATCGTCGCTTTCTTCCTCTTCATGTTTGTGTTTTGGTTCATCAATGAACTCCCAGAAAAGGTCGTCTGTATCAACCTCAGATTCTGACCCGTAGCGAGACATTGTTTCAGAACTAAACATAAAATCATCATTTGATGATTGGCTTCTTTGCGGTGAAGACGGTGGTGATGGTGAAGACATTGTTTGAATGTATTGGCTTCTTTCCGGTGAAGACGGTGGTGATGGTGAAGACATTTTTTGAATGTATTTTCCGAACAGTGAGAGTAACGAGTTTGAGTAAAAATAACTTAGTATGTTTTTAATCCTTTGCTCATGACCCTTTATATATTTTTAATCCCGGAATTCCAAAAGGTTTAAGCTCTCGGACCACGTGAATATCTCTCAAATATATTTTCTATCTTTTCCCAAAAATTGTATACTTCCTAGGTGACTGTTCAGTTATCCAAAACAGTTTAAAAGTTAATATACTATAATTTTAAATTACTTTGAACTCCAAAACAGTTCATTATTGCGACCATAGTCGCATTGGGAACTGATAAATGATTAAGTAACTGCGACCATAAATTGTCAACTGTTAGTCATCAAATATTTGTCCTTCGTATAATTTCTGAATGTTGTCTGATACTCCTATGAACAATTAAATTAGTTTTTTATATATATTATGCGACCATGGGACTGCGACTATGATCGCAGTACTGCGACTAAGGTCGCTGTGTTTAAGAACAGCGGTCGCAGTTTGATATGTAATTAAAAAGAGCTTTATAAGTTAATACAGTGAGAAAGAGACCTTACAAAAAAAGAGAATTAAAAGCTTTTTAAAAGAAGACAAATTTGGTTGAATATCAGAAAATCAGGAAATCCTAATCCTCGTCATTATCACCATCATAAGCAGATTCGTCGTCTTCATTCTCCTGTCTTCCTCTTCATCAGTTATTTCCTCATCATCTTCCTGTTTTTGAGATTTTTTTTTCACCGATAAACTCCCAGAATGGATCGTCTATATCAAGCTCTTCGTCTGACCTGCTGCGAGAAAGCGAGCCTACAGCATCAGAGGTCATGCTTTCATCAAACATGTCTCCGTCAAGTGGCAGAGGAATAATGTCTTCCTCACTAACCCACATGAAAACTTCATCATCCTCATGAATAGG
The DNA here is from genome assembly GCA_038442645.1 of Agave tequilana. Classification (NCBI taxonomy): domain Eukaryota; kingdom Viridiplantae; phylum Streptophyta; class Magnoliopsida; order Asparagales; family Asparagaceae; genus Agave; species Agave tequilana. The sequence continues at coordinate 153,815 of JAVJIF010004353.1, forward strand.
AGGATCAGTTAATACATTATTTGATGTAGTTAGATAGTCAAAAGGGGTGAAGTCCAGACTGGTATCAGATTCACTAGAATATCCTGAGGAAAAAGGACCGGTGGGGGAACGATTGAAGTTGAAATCTACGTGATCAGAGGAAGAAGGTGGGGAAGACATGATTCAAGAATGAATTTTTTTAAAAAGTTTTGTAATCAAATTGAAAAGGTAGAGCAAAAATATAGTTTGTAAGTATGAGATAATATATTAGTTACAAGCATTATATAAAGATAAATATTGTGGAAGAACATGAATAGTAACAATAATTGTTACAGGGGACGGTTGAGTATGCTTTAATACGTGAAGTACAAATTAACTTTTTATAGAATTGTTTGCCTATATCTTTAGATTACGCATGGTGCACATCTTTCCTTTCTCGGAGATTAACATTAGTGCGTCTCTTTTTTCTAGACTGTTGTTGTATCACGGTAGATATAATATTAATTACTTCTTTTACATAAGGCATGAGAAAGAAGATTGCGAATTTGGTCGCAGTACCGAAGGAGGTCGCATTGCTATACGATAACATTTTTTGTCCGGTATTCTTTATTCTGTATTAAGTCTGCGACCATGGAATGTTTTTTTACTTTTCAATGCTAGAAGTCGCAGTCGTCATATAAAAGGGGTATTTTTGTCAATTTGTTTCACGATTGTTTAGGCGGGATTTTTTGATTTTTTTTGGCGCCCACACTCTGCGACCGATGTGTGGCATATATTCAGCCACGTCCCGCAGGCTGAGAAACTCTCTCAGCCTGCAGGCTGAGGTACAGTAAGCCCTATATATATATATATATATATATATATATATATATATATATATATATATATATATATATATATATATATATATATATATATATATGGTAGAGTTATAGTACACATAGATGTAACTAAGTTAAGTTACACACACCTCTTTCCACCACACAAAATTTTTTTTAAACACCTTGTGGGGACCACTTACATTAATTTTTATTTGTATCTCACCAAGCAAAATTTTTTGTGACTAAAAATGGTGTGTGTAACTTAACTTAGTTACACCTATGTATATTGTAACTCTACCCATATATACTTAACTTTTCTTCTTCATTTTCATTTATCTTTTCTTTTTAAATGGTCACAGTAGATGTATATGAACCCCTGAAACATTTATGATAATGATCCAACCAAATAGACCAGAAGCAATGACTTAGTGATATAGAATCTCAGCTCGCCTTGACCATCATGTCATTTACATCATTAACTAGCTTGATCAACATTAAAATTATTCAGCTGGATGAGATATCTGCAAAGGCAATTTAGAGCGCGTTACAATTTAGAATCACCCAAAAAAGAAGAGAGAAAACAAAAAGAACAAAAAATAGGAAATCTCCTTGCAAATGGATCTGATTATACTCCAAAAATAGCTTTATAATTGCAGTCCATTGTAGAAGGATAGACATTTCCTCCTAGCATGAATACAGGGCATAAAAATGGATGTGAAGTACAAAGGAGAAATTATAAAAGAGCAGACATTAATAAGCTTTGAGATATGAACTTTGAATGTAAGTGAAGGTGTTTAATATTGCAGGTATCATTCGCAGTCAAAACAATTTGCCTGCAGAAGACTGCAATATACCAAGTCTCCGCTTAATATTCTATCACAGCAATCTAGTCCAACTCTCGTGTTTCTCATCTTTAATCACTTCTAGATGACAGTTGACAGGTGAACCATCAATTAGAGACGACTTTGACAAAGCTAATATCATCGACGGAAAGAAAAGACCTTTGTGGCTTGTTCAATAAAACACGGCAACTGAATGAAAAAAATACATTGTGTTAAATTTCCTGATAGCAAACTGACAAATTTAACCCTTTCCTTTTTTTTTCCCCTTTATTTCACAACAGGTTATCTAATCGAACTCACCATATAAATCCCTTTTTCTTAATTCTTTGGCAAATGAAGCCTAAGAGTTTTATCCAATATAATCAAGTCACCGTTGCTCAGACACATGGTTTCTTAATGTTGTCTTATCTGGAAGTAGTACATTTACTAGACACTACACAAAACTTGATCCATCTTTAATCTAATATATAAGCCCTTAATCCTACCTAAGATAACTTATCCATGCCCTTAGCTCGAACCCATCCTATCTTAGACTTAACTCGAAGCTAACCATAATTATCTCTCATTCCTGTGCTTTTCATATCTCTAACCATAATCTTGATTCAATTCACCAATATAACAACGAAACATATCACACCTTATGGGTCTTTCTCAAAAAGAACAAACAATGTTTCAAAATAGTCAAAATCAAGTCTTATACTGCAAAATATTGAAAAAAAGGAAGTGCTACATCTGGGTTCAACAAATTAAGTCTGAATATATTTGATAAAATGAAAAGGCTAGCTCAAGAAAAACAAATCTAGAAAAAATAATTATTACATTTTATGAACTGGATGTAAACCTGATCAAAAAAAATATATCCCGATAAACACATGAGTTGGATATAGGTCTAGAAAATTAACCAAGGTTATTAAGAGTCAAGCTGGAGCAATCTTGAATTTGACTTGAAATCCAAGAGGGAAACAATGGTCCCTCATGGGAAAATGCTGAAACTGAAACTAAATTCATTAGTCAAGAAAAGTTAAAGCCAAAAAAATGGTTTGATTTGTACAATAATGAAACATTAAAATGTATAATTATGAAAAGTTAAATATCAATGTATGATTATATGATTATGAAAATTAAATATTAAAGCATGACAATGCGATTTGTTAATTCCTTTTCTTTTCTTTTTCAATCCTCTTTTTTATTTTTTATTTTTTTAGATAAGACTTGTAATCTTCTTACTAAAGGATCAGCAAATAATTTGCATACTAATTGAATAATGCAAATTTGCTAGTGACTAATGTTATCTTTATCGAACAAATTATTTTGTTAGACAAAGGGAAAAGCATAAGGAGAAATGCATAAAATTTATAACCCTGTGTACGCATACATGGCATGACAGGATATAGAAATGGATGTGAAGTATACACCGGAGAAATTTCTAATGAGAATATAAATGGTATTGATAGTTCTTACGGAGAAAAATGGGATCTAATTTGCCTGCAGAAGACTGCAATATCCCAAGTCTGTGCTTAATATTCTGTCACAGAAATCTAGTCCATACAAGTCTTTCTCAACTTTGATGAGAAAGACACTTCTAGAGAATTTATTTGCTGATAATTGACACATAAAGCATCAGTTAGTTGGAGAAATTTAGCATCTTTAATGTGAAAGATATTTCCAGCGACCAATTTGTTTCCAGATGAATAACAGGTGTTTCAGTTGACAGAGACTTTGACAGAGCCTGTATTACCGACAAAAGGGAAAAGACCTTCTCTGTTGACTCAGCCAATAACGTAAAAATTGAATACAAAACACTTAAGCCTACCAGTATTTTACATCAACACCAACATGTCGACTCCCAGCTCCTATAAGCAGGCCTGTGGCTCGAGCTGGTGTCAACCACCGCTTGTTTTCTTGCCTTTTCTTCCTCTGAAAGCAAGATAAGAAATAAATTCACAGCAGATCACCAGTCAGTGGAAGACTTTGAAAGTGACGAGGCCGATATTGACAACTCGTAGACTGAACTGTGTCCCCAACATTATTTTGTGCAGTGTCAGTTGACATCACACGTAGAGAATTCGGATTCTATATCAATTAAAACATTAATCACAGGTTTCAAATTACAATATACATGTACAGTTAACAAAATGTATAACATGTGTGTATATAGAACGGTTCTCACGGATTTGTGTGAGAACTTTTATATGGGTCAGTCGGATCCGATAGAGATATGAATTTATTTGATTTGATTTATCAGATCTGACGGCCCATATAAAAATTCTTATAGAAATCCGTGAAAACTATTCTTAGGAGATCTGCTCCACACACACACATATGTATGTATGTATGTATATGGTAAAGTGTTCCTAATAGGTGTCTTTAGATTACAATCTAAGGAGACCACTTAAAACTCCAACATCCCGATTTTTTTCACAATCCGACCACACATTATCATCTTCATGTTTTAATATGTATACATATAAAAAATCTGGTGATTTGAAATTCGTTTACTCATTGACCTAATCGTTCCATTTTGTTCTACTGTTAAAAAACCGTTAATGTTTGAAATCAAAGAAAATAGAATAAACAGACTCTAAATCACGTGATTTTTTATATGTGTACATCTTAGAACATGAAGAGAATAATATGTGGTCGGATCATGAAAAAAATCGGGATGTTAGAGTTTTAAACCGCCTCCTTAGATTGTATTTTAAATATTTTTTGCTCATGCATCAAGTAGGAAAAAAACGGACGGCCTATAGTGAGTTGATTAGTTTAACGATGTAGAACATTTGAAACCTAGCAAAAATTGATTTGTATGGGTTTTAAATGCTAGATCAGGATCAAATGGCCATATCGAGAATTTGTATGTCTAAAGACATAAATCTAACCATCCCACTACTTTCGGCTGTTCATTTTGTGCCACCTGATGGATGGCAAAAACATTCAAAACACTTGACTTTTGATTTTTAGTTACTTTAAATAATATAGATCAACTTTAAAGGAGTGGATCTTGTATTTGAATGTCAGATATTGGTATTTGAGTGGGAAGAATTCAGGCTCAAATGCTTCCAGAAGGACACAAGTCTATCTCATTTATTAATACCACTATAAATAATAGAATAATTTCTTTTCCTAATTATTACTAATTCATTTAAAGTTAGATATTTGTTTATTAGTAATTATTATATGTATTGGTAAATAATTATATTAAAGGATAATCTTTATAGAAAAACAGAGATGGGGTCAGGGGAGAAAGGGGTAGCTTCGTCCCTCCAAAATGTACACCCACTAGAAGTTGGCTTATTACAATCAGGCAAATTGTTTATTTTTAGTATTTGGACTTCACAATCAAAATGGATAAGGCTTGGCTCCAAAGCGGAGAGATAGAAATTGGTTTATGAGAGTTTCAGTTTAAGATAAGGTTACAACCTTTGCTAAATAAAAGAGCCAGAGAAAAAAACAAATATTTATATTTAATTCTAGCTACTAATTAATACTAGAATATTCTATCAGTTGGCGCACAGCCGGGGAATAGAAAAAAGAGGAAAGGTAAGAAAAAGGAAGAGAAGACTAGTGACGGTCTCATTCTCTCTGTCTCCCCTTGTGTGAAGATGACCAGAGGTCACGAACTCATTAATCCATGTCAGGCCTTACATAAAAAGCATTCTGCTAGGTAAGTAATTATAAACACATATCTAATGTCTTTATTGGGGAGTTTATCTATCCCGTTGATTTCATAGTTCTTAAGACACAACCTGTGTTCAATCTTAGGGCTCCAAGGCCCGTTATTTTAGGGCACCCATTCCTTACTACTGCCAATGCTATTATCAACTGTAAAAATAGGTCCATGACATTAACTTTTGGAGACATGACTAGAGAAGTCAATGTCTTCAATCTAAAAAAAACAACCCCGTGATGTTGAGGATCAAACATTTAAAGTCAACCTCATTGAGAACTTAACAAATGAGCATAGAGAAGAGTGGGAACTAGAAATTGATTGTGACTTCGACTTAGAGTCTGATGACTTTAACCTCTACCAGATTGTCGAGTCTGCTGTGAATTGGACATCAAATCTTATTTCACCAAATGTGGAGCCAATAATCTTGATTCCTCCTTCCATTGAGCCTTCCCCTTCCTTAGAACGGAAAGATTTACATATGCATCTTAAGTACGTCTATCTAGGTGAGATTTTTTCCGTCATAACTGCATCCCATTTGATTGACGGGTAAGAAGAGAATCTTAAAATAATTCTTAAGAGACATAAAGAAGTTATTGATTGGACTATGACCGACATAACGTAATTGAGTCCAACGATAGCATATACAATACAAGAAAGCAAGATGAAAAATAGTTCACAATAAACTACACCCCAGTGGAAGACACTGACAGTAACAAAGCTGATATTGACAACAGAAAAAGGCATTGACTGTTCATACACTGAACCATGTCCCCAACATTATTTTGTTCAGTGTCAATTGATATCACACTAATCCCCCGCAAGTAGCCCACTGATTAGCCTTGGGCTCTTAAGAGCTTCACTCACTCACAGGTTATCGATTCGAGCCTTACCACGTACGGATATACTCTTCTAGTATTTCTGGTCACGACGTGGCTCCGGTCAAGTCCCGATAGTCGCCGGTGAATCCCGTCGTGTTATAGTTTACTAGCTAAAAAAAAATTGATGTCACACGTCAAGAGCACTGCTAGTCCCTAGCTTTCTTTGAGATTTCTGGCGTGAGCTGAACTGAACAATTTGGCAAAGCAAGAATTTCTCGGCTGCAGGTTTATTTCAGTACTGATTTGGCGCCTAATCATACAATCCCTCTGTCCTAATCATACAACAATGAAACATTAAAATGTATAATTATGAAAAGTTAAATGAAAAGTTAAATATTAATGTAGGATTATATGATTATGAAAATTAAATACTAAAGCATGACAATGAGATTTGTTAATTCTTTTTCTTTTCTTTTCAATTCTTTTTTTTTTTTAGATAAGACTTGTAATCTTTTTATTAAAGGCCAGCAAATAATTTGCAAACTATTTGAATAATGCAAATTTGCTAGTGACTAAAGTTATCTTTATTGAACAAATTATTTTATAAGATAAAAGGGAAAAGCCCAAGCATCCACAGAGAAATGCATAAAACTTATAACCGTGTGTATACAGACATCAGTTAGTGGAGAAATTCGTTTGCAGATGACTGACAGGTAAACCATTAGTTGACGAAGACTTAGCCTCCCAGCTCCTATAAATTTTAGCTGGCTCGTAACTCAAGCGGGTATCAATCACCACTTGTTTGCCTACCTTTTCCGTCTTCTGAAACAAAATGGCCAAGAAAGAAATATTATGGCGCCTTTCCATTTCAACAGTGCTTCAGCTCTTAATCATCCAATCCATATTTCCTTGCCTGTACTCAGAGAATCAGAAAGAAAGCTGCATAGAAAGTGAGAGGACAGCCCTTCTCACCTTCAAAAGAGGCCTCAACGATCCTCGAAACATCTTGTCATCATGGCAGGGTGAGGACTGTTGCAGATGGCAGGGAGTTGCATGCAACAATAAAACCGGCCACGTCGTGGGACTAAACCTCCGCAGCTCTAACGCCAACGACGACACTGATAGCCGGTGGGGTGATTTGAGTGGAGAATTCAGTCCATCTTTACTCAATTTAAAACATTTGCGTCGCCTTGATCTCAGCCTGAACAACTTCACTGGAACCCCTATTCCAGAATTCTTTGGTTCCTTTGAGAACTTGAGATATCTAAATCTCTCTGGAGCAGGATTCACAGGACAGGTACCGCCTCAACTTGGGAACCTCTCTCGCCTTCTCTATCTTGACCTTCATCAATACTATGCTCCATATTTCCCTCTATTTTTGCATGCCAATAACCTCAGGTGGCTCCTGCATCTCTCTTCTCTTAAATACCTCGACTTGACCTATGTGAACCTAACTGCAGCCGTAGATTGGCTACACGTGGTTAATATGCTTTCTTCTCTTACTTTCCTGAAACTTGAGTTATGCGGACTTCACTTCATTCCCAGCCATCTTTCCCATATTAACTTCACCGCCCTAAACACCCTAGACCTTTCATTCAACAATTTCAATTCTACCTTACCCCAGTGGTTAGGGAATATTAGCAGCTTCACCAATCTGAATCTTGGGGGTAATTATTTCTATGGTCCCATTCCTGATACCATTAGTAACTTAATTTCTCTTGATGTCCTAGACCTTTCAGTCAACAATTTCAATTCTACCTTACCCCAGTGGTTAGGGAATATTAGCAGCATCACAAATCTGAATCTTGGGGGTAATTATTTCTATGGTCCCATTCCTGATACCATTAGTAACTTAATTTCTCTTGATGTCCTAGACCTTTCAGGCAACAATTTCAATTCTACCTTACCCCAGTGGTTAGGGAATATTAGCAGCCTCACCAATCTGAATCTTCTGGGCAATGATTTCTATGGTATGATACCAAGTACAATGCGAAACCTCTGCAATTTGAATTGGTGGAGAGATTGATGAATTGGTGGAGAGGCTCCCAAATTGCACCCAGCGGAGGCTACAGATATTGCGGCTATCTTATAACAAGTTTAGTGGCAAATTCACAAAAGGGCTAGAACAAATGGTGAATTTAAACACTCTTGATCTCTCCAATAATCAACTTGAAGGTCCTGTTCCAGCAGAGATCGAAAAGCTGCTGCAGTTAGCTGATCTAGATTTGAGTTGGAATTCCTTCAAGGGTGTTGTAACCGAAGCTCATTTTGCAATTCTGACAAGTTTAAAATGGTTGGACTTGTCTACCAACTCCTTGACCATTTCTCTGGACGATAGTTGGGTTCCTCCTTTTCAACTCGAAGTTATCAGATTGGCCTCGTGTTTCGTGGGTCCCTTTTTTCCAGCTTGGCTTCAACATCAAAAGCAAGTTTTTGAGCTGGACTTGTCTAGCGCAGGGATTTCAGGTACAGTTCCTGAATGGTTCTGGAATTATTTCCCTCCTTTCATCAAATTCTTGGACCTATCCAATAATCAGATTAGTGGCAAGTTGCCAGAATTTCTTGAGTTTGGAACGGAGAGTGAAATCTCTTTGGGTTCCAATCTGTTTGAAGGGTCATTACCTCCAAGTTTGCTATATAATACTACTACTTTAGACCTCTCCAACAACTCCTTTTTTGGACCACTTCCAAGCATTGAATCTCCATATTTAGAAGAACTAGATCTTTCAAGCAATCATTTCAATTATAGTATGCAATCATCTTGGAGCAAAGTAAGCGAATTGTTCTTCCTTGATCTGTCAGACAATAATTTCTCAGGAGAGATCCCCACTGAATGGCCAACAGAATCCATTGGATTTATAAATTTAGGCGGCAACCACCTCTCAGGCAGAATTCCTAGTTCAATGGGCTCTTTAACTGGGCTCCGAACTTTGGGACTGAGTAATAATAGTCTCTCAGGAAAGTTCCCATCGGCTTTGCATACCTGCAAAAGTTTATCTTTCCTCGATCTCAGCCAAAATAAATTTTATGGAAACATTCCAACATGGTTAGGAGAAAGCTTTCCGGGATTGTCCTACCTCTTCTTACGATCAAATATGTTCTCTGGGAGCATTCCTTTACAGTTGATGCAGCTTCATTATCTTCAGATTTTGGACCTTGCAGAAAATAATCTGTCAGGAGCAATACCTTATCACTTAGGCAATCTCAGTTCAATGGCTTCTACAACAGAACATAACACGCGGTTACCTAGTAATTTCCATATGAGAATGGAAGAAATATTCCAACTTTACAGTTATCTTAGCTTCTTTTTGTTTACAAAAGGGGGAAAGCTTAAGTACACAAAGAATGGCTTTTTAATAAGAAGTATTGACTTAGCGGACAATCATTTGAGAGGAGAGATTCCTGAAGACATTGGAGATCTTATTGTATTGATGAACTTAAACTTGTCTTCAAATCAGCTAGAAGGAAAAATTCCAGAGACGATAGGCAGACTGCAAGCTCTAGAATCACTTGACTTCTCAACCATGTCGCGACTGATGTAGCATGCTTCTCAATCTCAACGCCTCCTTCTCAACCTCCACGCCTCGGACCCGTTCCTCATCACGATCAACTCTAACTCCAAGGAGGGTGAAGAGGATGAGAAATGATGCCTTGAGAGTTCTTTCTGATTGTCGTTCTTTCTTCTTTTTCTTTTTGACGGAGCAGGAGAAAATGGTTACAGGATAGGATCTTTTAGGATTTTTAGCAATCAGGTTGTTAAAATAAGATCCCTAAAGATCTCTTGAGATCTTTCAGTTAGAATTTGAAATTTAGATTTGGTTTTAAGTTTGTTTAAATAATTTGGATCTCCTACCTAACCACACGCCAATGTGGCATTATGGTTCAGGTATTATAATTTAGTAAAACGACAAGAGTTCGAAACTTGGAATAAACAATTTAAGCATACAAGTTGTAAGTCTTTGTCTGTCTCTTATAATTTCATTTAAATTTGCTCAAGCTGTTCATCCTTCGTCACATCTAATTAGGGAAACATGCTCTATTGTTAACTCAATTAGTTTGCCCTCAATAAGAAAGGTCCTTGATTCCCTATCATACTAGTTTTAATTTTCAGTACACTTATGTTTGATTTCATGCCTTTTTCAGCACCAAACTCCTTGTTATAGAAGACTATGAAAATTGCACCAAACGGGATCTCCTTTATTGCATTCACAAAATTTGCCTGAATGTGCTTTTTGTATTTTCTAATGAATTTGCACATAGGTTTTAGGCCCGATCTTATAGGACGAACCTTCAGTTCTTACTTACGTATAGATGCAGAAACATTAACATAAGTATAAAAATTAAAAAAAAACACGGTCACAGTTGTTTTAAATAAATTTGAAAAAGACAAATGACTGCGACATTGGTCGCAACAGTAGTAATAAATAATATTACTCTGCGACACTGCGACAGAGATCGTATTTTTCTAATTAACCCAATTAATTAACTAATTAAGACCTTGGTCAATGATTCAGAGTACTGCGACTCTTATTTCATCATAATGCGACCAAGGTCGCAGTATCTTATTAAAGTAACTTAGTAGAACAGACTTCACCCCAGTCCCCAAAAAAAGAGAGAAGGGACGATAACACTGTGACCAAAAAAATAATCTTAAAGACAAAATGGACGTTAATAAAATTTTTTGAAAAAATATTCTCAGACTGCTACCTAGGTCGCAGTAATATATTAATTTAATATAAAAAACTGCGATGCAAATCGACAAAGTGGATTGAAAAAATACTATGACCTTGGTGACCTTGGTCGCAGTGTTAAAAATTTTAAAATAAAATCTCTAATAAGATCGTTAATTCCTATTTTCTTTTTTAAACTATAACATTGATCAAAGTTTCAGGGTAGAAAATTAAAAAATATTGTTTCAAATCGCATAAACAGATTTATTTTTATTCTTACTTCTTTAAAACAAAAAAAGTGACTTTTACTCTTAATTGCGACTACGGTCGCAAGCTTTTAAAATTAAAATTTTAAAAAATATTATTTTCTTCTTTAGAATAAAAATTCTTGAAAATTTTAAGAAAAATTAAAAATTTGCCGGAAAAATTTAGTATTATTTTCTTCTTTGGAATAAAAATTCAAAACTGAATTAAAAAAATCAGCGCAAGAGTCACTTTCGAATCGAAGTTAAATTAAAACAGGAAATTTTTTTTAAAAATCAAAAAATTTAAATCACAGCTGGAAAAATCAAAATATGAAGGGCTACAGAACCCAAAAAAATTTAGGTTCTCTAGATTTCCCTTTTACCTTTTTTCGCGGATAATTTCTTGGGCGCCATCTTGATCAAAACTTTGTTTTAAAAAATAAATTTTTTAACACAGTTGTTTGTAAAGTTTAGAAATCAAAAACACTAAATGTTTTCGAATTGATGAACTAAAAAATTCAGATCTGTAATTTTTTTTGGAAGGAATGTTTTACAGAAAGTAAAAAATTGTAAGGGAGGGTATTTTAGTCAAAGCAATTGTTGAAGTGACTGATGGCTTGTTCGAGCAGGTTTTTTTGGTTTTTATCCGCCAAATTTTTTGACAAATGCGTGGCTATTATATTACCGCGTCCCGCCGCTGAGAAACTCTCTCTGCTGGCGGCTGAGGTACAGAAACCCATATGTGTGTGTATATATATATATGTAGGGATTACTGTACCTCAACTGGCAGCTGAGAGAGTTTCTCAGTCAGCAGAACATGGCAACATAATAGCCATGGATTTGTTATTAATTTTGGACATCAGTCACTTCAACATTTCCATTGACGAAAGTACCCTCACTCACAACTTTTTACTGTATATAAAACCTTTCCTTTCAAAAAAATTACAGATCTGAAATTTCAGTTGATCAATCCGAAAAATTTAGTGCTATTGTTTCCCAAATTTTCTGACCATTTTCGTTCAAAAAAATTGTTTTTCTTTAAAAAAAGATCTGATAAAGATGGCGCCAAAGAAATTATCTGCGGAAAAAGGTAACGAGGAAACCTAGAAATTTTTTTTAAGGTTCTGTCACCCTTAATAGTTATTTTTTTTAAGTTTTGATTCCCTTGATTTTTCAGAAAAAATCCTATTTTAATTTAACTTCAATTAAAAGTGTCTGATGAACTGAATCTTTCCGGGAAAACTTTGGTTTTTCTTAAAATTTTCAAGAATCTTGGTTTTTATAAATAAATTAGTTAAATATTTTTTTTTTTAAAACTTGCGACCATGGTCACAAAAAAGAGAGAAAAAGTCGCTTTTTTTTATTTAAAGAAGTAAGAATAAAAAATAAGTATATTTATGCGATTTAAAACAGTTTTTTTTATTTTTTACACTGAAACTTTAAATCAAGTTTATAGTTTAAGATAGAAAGAGATTTATTTTAGACATTTATTTTTTTATATTTTTTAATATATTAACACAGAGCCCAAGGTCAAAAGTTATTTTTTTTTCATTCCCTTTATGTCAACTTGGGTCGCAGTTATTTGTATTAGCGTCTTAGGTTTATGCGACCATGGTCGCAGTCTTTAAAAAAATTATTTGTTTTAAAAATTATTCACGTCCGTTTTTTTTAAGATTTTTTTCTAAAACTATGCGACTGATGTCGCAGTGATTTTTTTCACTAAATGCGATGAAGGAGTCCCCATTTGGTCCAATTTTCATGGCCTTCTACAATGAGGAGTTTGTTGCTGAAAAAGGTCTAAAATCAAAAATTAGTGTGCTGAAAATTGTAGACCAGTATGATAGGGATACAAGGACCTTTCTGATTAGGGGCAGACAAATTGAGTTAACAGTAGAGGATGTTGCCTTTACTTTTAGTCTACCTATCAATGGGGCCGATTTTATTATGAATAAGACCTGTATAATGAAGGACAGGGGGTTATAAAACATTATTTCCCTAATATAAAGAAGATCACAGAAGTTTCCATTGAAGAAACTTTAGATGATCTTCTGGTCAAGAAAAGAAGGAGGATTGAATTAGATGTGACCAAGGATGAACAGCTTGAGTAGCAAGTGACTTTAAATGAAATTATAAGAGACAAATAAAGACTTGCGACTACGACTATAATAAAAAGGACTGCGACTAAGGTCGCAGTTGTAAAGATAGCTTTCACCACTTGAAAAATGGTTTTAATACATACTGCGACCATAGTCGCAGTTCTTAAAATTTCACAGTTAACAAAACTGTGAAACTATTACTGAAAAAAAGTTAGTAAAATTGATTATATTGTTCTGTAAAACTCAATCTAGGTTGCAGTTCCATATATGTTACACATACTTTTTCGTGGAAATAAGTATTGTGACTATGGTCGCAGTCAAAACCACATACAAATGCTCATTGTAAAACTGCTAATTGCGACCAAAGACGCACTTAAATATAGTCAAATATGATCTGCGATTCTGGTCACAGTCTATCTTCAAATAATAAAAGTACAACATATTGGCCAACATTGTTGCAGTGAATTTTAAAGTTATATTTTCAATTTATTCAAATATTATTTCTGAATAAAAGCTGCGACTGTTTTTAAATTTGTTTTCCTAAAAAAATAACTAAGCTTCCAGACATTTCTCCATGTGAATTCAGATCCTACAAAACAAATTGTTGAACTAAATAAAAAGAAATAATTAAAAATCGCACGTCTGAACTATAATAAATAAAACTGCGACTAAGGTCGCAGATGTAAAGATAGCTGTAATTTCTGAATAAAAGACTGCGACCGTAGTCGCAGTTCTCTGTATGGCCAGGTTTTAAAAAAAATGTGTATAATAACTGAGAATATTTGTCATTAATATATACTGCGACCTTAAGTCGCAGTTCTTAAAATTTGGTGTATAAAAGAACTAATTGAAAATCACACGTCTGAACTATAATAAAAAGGACTGCGACTAAGGTCGCAGTTGTAAAGATATGGTTGACCACTGAAAAAATTGTTTAAATACATACTGCGACCTTAGTCGCAGTTCTTACAATTTAGTGTATTAAATTAAAAAATTGCGACTAAGATCGCAGTTAACAAAACTGTGAAATTGAAACTGACAAAAAATTACTTTAGTAAAAGTGATTATATTGTTCTGTAAAACAGAATCTAGGTCGCAGTTCAATGTACATTATAGAAAAATTTTACATATAAGAAATTGCGGGAAAAAAGGGTGAAATAAAAACCTCTTGATCAGAATTCAAAGATCTCAACCCTTCAATACCCTCAATATTCTGTGAGGAAGTTGAACCAGATGATATATAGTTCATATTTAGATCGGGAGATACAAATCGTGGACGATGACGACATGAATTTGTAGGAGAATTGTTCTGCTCCGCCATCGATATTAAACTATAAAAGGAGATTTAGGTCTGCAAAGTAAAAAAGAAAAAAGAAAAACCTGATCAGAAAATCGCTATTTTTAGAAAAAACTTTATGATAGGAAAAATAAAACCTAAATCTGACAACGAGCGCGAAAAAAGAAATAGGGGAAAATAATAATAAACAATAGAGGGACAAAGTATCTTTTACAGAGGGGCATTTAGTAATTCCACTTATTCAAATAGGCGGGCCGCAACTTATTGGTGTGGCAAATAATTTGCCACGTCACCGCAGGTTGAGAGAGTCTCTCAGCTATCGGCTGATATATATATATATATATATATATATATATATATATATATATATATATATATATATATATATATATATATATATATATATATATGGTAGAGTTATAGTACACATAGATGTAACTAAGTTAAGTTACACACACCTCTTTCCACCACACAAAAATATTTTTTTAAACAACTTGTGGGGACCACTTACATTAATTTTTATTTGTATCTCACCAAGTAAAATTTTTGTGATTAAAAATGGTGTGTGTAACTTAACTTAGTTACACCTATGTATATTGTAACTCTACCCATATATACTTAACTTTTCTTCTTCTTTTTCACTTATCTTTTCTTTTTAAATGGTCACAGTAGATGTATATGAACCCCTGAAACATTTATCATAATGATCCAACCAAATAGACCAGAAGCAATGACTTAGTGATATAGAATCTCAGCTCGCCTTGACCATCGTGTCATTTACATCATTAACTAGCTTGATCAACATTAAAATTATTCAGCTGGATGAGATATCTGCAAAGGCAATTTAGAGCGCGTTACAATTTAGAATCACCCAAAAAAAAAAAAAAAAAGAAAAAGAACAAAAAATAGGAAATCTACTTGCAAACGGATCTGATTTTACTCCAAAATTAGCTTTATAATTGCAGTCGATTGTAGAAGGATAGACATTTCCTCCTAGCATGAATACAGGGCATAAAAATGGATGTGAAGTACAAAGGAGAAATTATAAAAGAGCAGACATTAATAAGCTTTGAAACATGAACTTTGAATGTAGTGAAGGTGTTTAATATTGCAGGTATCATTCGCAGTCAAAACAATTTGCCTGCAGAAGACTGCAATATACCAAGTCTCCGCTTAATATTCTATCACAGCAATCTAGTCCAACTCTCGTGTTTCTCATCTTTAATCACTACTAGATGACAGTTGACAGGTGAACTATTGTGCGCGCCGGCCATCGTCGGGGGATACAACAACCACCCTTGAGGAATCCGCCCACCTGGCGGAGACTCGATGTAGCCAGATAAACAACCAACATGACAAGAACAACAAACAATAGAGAAAAGCAATCAACACACAAATTTTAACGAGGTTCGGCAATGTGCCTACGTCCTCGGGGTAAGGGGGAGAGAGATTTTATTGATTCAACAATCAATACAACTAATACAAGAGAGAAACTTGAGGAAATTCTTTTGGAGTCTTCAGGGATACAATACATGAGGGCTCTAGCCTCTATTTATAACCACAAAGTCCCTGGATTTAAGGAAACCCAAATTGGATTTGATTCCATCCAGAAAAGGAATCCTAATCCCAAAAGGAAAGTCCAAACGCGCCTGTCGGTCGACTGGCCGGTCGACCGACCCATGCCAGGTCGACCGCCCTGGTCGACCGCGCCCAATCGAGAGCAGCCTGCTTTCAGTCGGTCGATCGGGCCGGTCGATCGCTCTCTGCCACGGTCGACCAGGCGATCGACCGTGATGATCCTGTGCACGTTCGTGCACGCCGGTCGACCGGGCGGTCGACCGGCCTCCTCCACCGGTCGACTGGGCTGTCGACCGGGAGCACAATCTGGCCTGCTCAATGCGTCGTTTCTTGCTCCTTTGTCGTCCGATCTCTGTGCTAACTTCCTCTACTCCTCTATCTCCTCTCTCCCAACAAATCTCCACCTCGGTGAAGATTTTTCAAATCTGAGCCGATCTCCAACGAACTCCAGTCTATCACCTGGCAAAATCGACACACGATCTCGACGAAATCGACACACGATCTCGACTTGCGCGCTCCGGACGAAATCGACACACGATCTCAGCGAAATCGACACACGATCTCGGCTTGGAATCTGTAGCTCAGCTATCCAACTGGAATGCACCACAAATGCCTTCCCTACACTTCACCTTAGGAGAACTTCCATACATGCCGATCACCGAACGTGTCTCCAACTCAGCAACTACATGACCTCACGAAGAACTCATCATGAGCCAACACTGACTCTCCAACTGACTAGTTCTATTTAGTCTACATGTCTTCAGCTGACGGTCCAACCAAATCTGAGTAGAGCACACCGAACACCATCATCGGCTTCAACAAACTGGATGCACACCCCTCCTATGCAAGCTTAACCATCTTCTCAGCAGAAGATCAACTGTTCATCGAGATCACAACACTTCACCTCTACGTGAAGTCCAACTAGCCACAACACTTCACCTCTACGTGAAGTCTCTCCACCTCTACGTGAAGTTCCAATCGGCCACAACTCTTCACCTCTACGTGAAGTTCCAATCGGCCTCTCGAGAACCCAAACAGCTTCATACAGGTTACATCACCAAATGGCTGCGCCTTTACGGCTACCTACATACCTTGCCCAAGGGATCAAGCCAACCGTAGTTCATTCAAATGAGCTTCATCAAGCTCAAGCACTTATACCTGTATCTGCAGCAGCGAACCTATCTGGCTAAGTCATATAAACCTCCTCACGACCATCATGGAGAACAACGTCCTTCAACTTGAGCTTGTCACGACCACAAGCTTGAGATTCATGCTTCTTTACCCACGAGCGTGGTTTTACCTTGGTTCCAATGGCTACAAACAACTTGACATTCTCATCAATGTCCTCAACCTGTTCAGTATCAACCCTGGCTACATGATCTCCACCCGGTGTCACATCCGGTGAAGTTTTCACTGATACCGAACCAACTGGAGATGGTGGAGTAGCATCAACCTCCACCCGCTGCGATACTTCCTTGGTCTTCGTCCTCTCTACCTGTTGAGAGACGGTAGACTTCAACACTGAAGTCTTATTAAATGTGACATGCCTACTCAACACGATCTTCTTGTTTTCGAGGTCCCACAACCTGTAGCCTTTCATATTCCTTTTGACACCCAAAAACACAAACTTCTTAGCTTGCGGATTCACCTTGCCATCCTTGGCACTGAAGTAGGTCGGACTTTCAAATTCCCATAGCAAACCATGATCTTGAGCAGCTTTCCCACACCAAATTTCCAATGGAGTTTTACCTCCTATCGCAGTCGATCCATTTATGAGATGGCTAGCATATACAATCGCCTCAGCCCAAAACGATTTGTCTAATCCTGCATTAGACAACAAGCACCGAACCTTCTCCAGCAAGGAATGGTTTTTTCCCTAGCCAACCCATTTATACCTTTTGTGAAGTGAGTACCAATACCATTGTTCTGGCCAAACCATAGGAATTGGTCTATGTCTCTTTCAATATTACTAATCTGTAGCTCCTTGATCTTCCTACCTATCTGCTTCTTCATTCTTCCTTTTCACTTCACCAACATATCTAGGGCTTCACATCTTTGTCTCAAGGGATATATCCAACAATGCCTAAATAAATTATCAACAAAAGAGACAAAGTACCTGTGACCTCCAAGCGATGCACTCTTAGCAGGTCCCCAAATGCTTACGTGAACACAATCAAGAAGACCTTCTGAGCGGTGAGTACTGGTGCTGAATTTCACCTTCTTCTTATTCAAAACGCTGTGTTCACCTTCCAAGTTGCAGGTAGCAGCACCTTCCAATGATCCCTTCTTTGCAGGAACTTGCAAAGACTTTTCACCTCCATGTCCTACCTTCACCTGCCAGACCTTCATGCAACCATCATCTGAAGAACTAAAAGTCTCCACCTGACCTGTAACCGTACTACCCTTCAAGTAGTAGAGATTGTCTCGGCGGATGCCCTTCATCACCACCATCGAGCCTTTGATCATCTTGAGAACACCACCTCTAACAGATATCACCAGACCCAATGCTTCCAAAGTGCCAACAGAGATAAAATTCCTTTTGAGTTGAGGTACATACCTCACCTCCTTCATTTCTCATACTATCCCATCATCCATCTTGATACGGACTGTACCCATCCCTTCTATATTACACGGATGATAATCTCCCATGACCGTGTAACATCCATCTAGCTTCTCAAAACTAGAAAACCATGCCCTGTTCGGACACGCATGATAGGTGGCTCTGGTATCTAAGAACCACTCAGCATTATCTGAGTTACAAACAGTAGGAGTAGTAACAGAGAGAGAGAATACTGATGAGTTTTCATCCGATCCATCCGCCTGTGCGAGATTCGCCTTGGTGTTTGACTCCACCTTCTTACCTTTGGCCTTCGGGCATTCAGCTTTCCAGTGTCCTAGTTTCTTGCACAAGGCACACTGATTCTTCTTCAGATTTCTGAAGCCTGATCTGGACTTCGATCTTCCCCGATCATCTCTTCTCTTCCTTTTGGAACTCCTACCTCTTACCGTCAATGTCTCTGCTGTTGTGCTTCCCGAAGAAGATAATCTATCCTGTCTCCTTGCTTCATAACTCACAAGTGCAGCAGACACCTCACTGTAGTTAAGGGATTTTCTTCCATTGAGAAATATAAGAGTAAAGGTCTCATACTCTTCCCTATGAAGAGAGTTCAAAAGTATTACCGCCTTATCCTCTTCACTAGTCTCCACATCCACATTAACTACATCTGTAAGAAGCTTCGTGTAGCGATTCAAGTATTCATTGACGGAGCATCCTCTTTGCATCTGAAACCCATAGAGCTTACTTTTTAACTGCAATCGCGATTCTATACTCTTCGTCAGATACTTCTTATCCTCTTCACTAGTCTCCACATCCACATTAACTACATCTGTAAGAAGCTTCGTGTAGCGATTCAAGTATTCATTGACGGAGCATCCTCTTTGCATCTGAAACCCATAAAGCTTACTCTTTAACTGCAATCGCGATTCTATACTCTTCGTCAGATACTTCTTCTCCAGGATCTCCCACAGCTGCCTAGCAGATGTCTCATGCAACACCTGATACTTAATGTCTTGTATCAGACAAGACCTGATCAAGCCACACGCCGAACGGTTCATTTTGTCCCAATCTTCTTCCGTTGTTGATGCGCGCTTCTTCTCCAACCATAGAGTGTCTTCGAGGTTTGATGCCGTCAGCGCATCCATAACCTCACACCTCCACATACCAAAGCTGTTCGTGCCATTGAACTTCACCACATCAATCCTTGGATGTGGATTCATGGATCTCACTGATGTACTTTCTCCAGCCATCTTCTCAATTGATTCCTCAAAGCAATACGGAAACAAACGGAGTTGGATAAAACAAACTAGATAAAGACAGGATCTTTACCTCCACGCGAAACCCTCGAAGAGTTTCTGAAACTATCTACTCCTTCGAATTGATTCCTCGAGCAATCTACACGCTGTTTTGAGATCGACACACGATCCCACAAACAGTCCCAACGCTGCTCTGAGATCGACACACGATCTCCGCCAAACAGCAACTGATGCCCTTGAATCAACACACGATTCCACGCCGAACCTGGGATGCTCTGATACCACTTGTTGGACTTGGGGCACCATCCCAAAAGACTAGCCTTTTAGGTGGAGTTGCCCAAATCCTTATATTCCCAAGACCATCCCCACGTCTAGCCGATGTGGGACTATTTGTTCGACCCAAATCCCAGCAATCCCCCTCGAACAAAGAGTCTCCTTGCAAGCTCAACTATCTTCATACCGAAAGATCAAATGCTCCATCGAGATCCAACTCTTCACTGCGTGAGGCTACGGCACGCCTTTATGTGAAGTACTGCAGTCGGTCACTCCTCTACACTGCGTGGTAGCCGGCACGCCCATTGCAAAGGAGTACCACCGTCAAATTTCTCGAGAGCCTAACATTAGCTTCACAGGGGCCTATTGCGCCTTTTGCGCCAGTGGGGTGGGCAGGCCCATTGCGCCTTTGCGCCATTGGGAGGATCTACATCGTCGAACATCACCCACACACACGACTAAGTTTGGGGCATGGCTCTGATACCACTTGTAGTGCGCGCCGGCCGTCGTCGGGGGACACAACAACCATCCCTGAGGAATCCGCCCACCTGGCGGAGACTCGATGCAGCCGGAGAAACAACCAACACGATAAGAACAACAAACAATAGAGAAAAGCAATCAACACACAAATTTTAACGAGGTTCGGCAACGTGCCTACATCCTCGGGGCAAGGGAGAGAGAGATTTTATTGATTCAACAATCAATACAACTAATATAAGAGAGAAACTTGAGGGAATTCTTTGCAGTCTTCAGGGATACAATACATGAGGGCTTAGCCTCTATTTATAATCACAGAGTCCCTGGATTTAAGGAAACCCAGATTGGATTTGATTCCATCCAGAAAAGGAATCCTAATCCCAAAAGGAAAGTCCAAACGCGCCTGTCGGTTGACCGGCCGGTCGACCGACCCATGCCACGGTCGACAGCCCCGGTCGACCGCGCCCAACCGAGAGCAGCCTGCTTTCAGTCGGTCGACCGGGCCGGTCGATCGCTCTCTGCCACGGTCGACCGGGCGGTCGACCGTGATGATCCTGTGCACGTTCGTGCACGCCGGTCGACCGGCCTCCTCCACCGGTCGACCGGGCCGTCGATCGGGAGCACAATCTGGCCTGCCCAATGCGCTGTTTCTTGCTCCTTTGTCGTCCGATCTCTGTGCTAACTTCCTCTACTCCTCTATCTCCTCTCTCCCAACATGAACCATTAATTAGAGACGACTTTGACAAAGCTAATATCATTGACGGAAAGAAAAGACCTTCGCGGCTTGTTCAATAAAACATGGCAACTGAATGAAAAAAAATACATTGTGTTAAATTTCCTATAGCAAACTGACAAATTAACCCTTTCCTTTTTCTTTTTTTTCCCCCTTTATTTCACAACAGGTTTTCTAATCGAACCCACCGTATTAATCCCTTTTTCTTAATTCTTTGGCAAATGAAGCCTAAGAGTTTTATCCAATATAATCAAGTCACCGTTACTCAGACACATGGTTTCTTAATGTTGTCTTATCTGAAAGCAGTACATTTACTAGACACTACACAAAACTTGATCCATATTTAATCTAATATATAAGCCCTTAATCCTACCTTAAGATAACTTATCCATGCCCTTAGCTCGAACCCATCCTCTCTTAGACTTAACTCGAAGCTAACCATAATAATCTCTCATTCCGGTGCTTTTCATTTCTCTAACCATAATATTGATTCAATTCACCATTATAACAACAAAACATATCCCACCTTATGGGCCTTTCTCAAAAAGAACAAATAATGTTTCAAAATAGTCAAAATCATGTCTTAGACTGCAAAATATTGAAAAAAAGGAAGTGCTACATCTGGGTTCAACAAATTAAGTCTCAATATATTTGATAAAATGAAAAGGCTAGCTCAAGAAAAACAAATCTAGAAAAAATAATTATTACATTTTATGAACTTGATGTAAACCTGATCAAATAAAATATATCCCGATAAACACATGAGTTGGTTATAGGTCTAGAAAATTAACCCAAGGTTATTAAGAGTCAAGCTAGAGCAAACTTGAATTTGACTTGAAATCCAAGAGGGAAACAGTGGCCCCTCGTGGGAAAATGCTGAAACTAAATTCATTAGTCAAGAAAAGTTAAAGCCAAATAAATGGTTCGACTTATACAATAATGAAACATTAAAATTTATAATTATGAAAAGTTAAATATCAATGTTTGATTATATGATTATGAAAATTAAATACTAAAGAATGACAATGGGATTTGTTAATTCTTTTTCTTTTCTTTTCAATCCTCCTTTTTCTTTTTTCCTTTTTTAGATAAGACCTGTAATCTTCTTATTAAAGGATCAGCAAATAATTTGCATACTATTTGAATAATGCAAATTTGCTAGTGACTAAAGTTATCTTTATCGAACAAATTATTTTGTTAGATAGACAAAGGGAAAAGCCTAAGGATCCATAAGGAGAAATGCATAAAATTTATAACCCTGTGTACGCATACATGGCATGACAGGATAGAGAAATGGATGTGAAGTATACACCGGAGTGATTTCTAATGCAGAATATAATTGGTATCGATGGGAATTTCAGGTCTAATTTGCCTCCAGAAGACCGCAAAGTACCAAGTCTGTGCTTAATGTTCTGTCACAACAATCTCGTCCATACAAGTCTTTCTAAACTTTGATGAGAAAGACACATCTAGAGAATTTATTTGCTGATAATTGACACATAAAGCATCAGTTAGTTGGAGAAATTTAGCATCTTTAATGTGAAAGATATTTCCAGCGACCAATTTGTTTCCAGATGAATAACAGGTGTTTCAGTTGACAGAGACTTTGACAGAGCCTCTATTATCGACAAAAGGGAAAAGCCCTTCTCTGTTGACTCAGCCAATAATGTGAAAATTGAATACAAAGCACTTAAGCCTGCCAGTATTTTACATCCACACCAGCATATCAGTTCCCAGCTCCTATAATGTCACGCCCCGCTTTCCAAAATACGTAGAAACGAAGTCGCGACGAGAGTCGGCAACGTATATATGCGAGAAAAATACCCCACACATATACGTTAAGCCTAAAGTAATCTGAACAAGTTATATAATCATTATGGTAAATCAACATCACTGCAATGTCACATATAAACATCTACACATGATAACAAATAAATAAAGAAATAGAACAAGCATGAGTCCAATGCATAGAATCAAGAAAGCAATGGAATAAAGAAGAGATAGAAATTGTCGAAAAAAATGATCGAGTAAGAGAGAACTCCGGCTCCTCAAGATGCCTGCGATCCTCTCCCAATACTTGATCAGTAATAAATAGGCATAGATCTGGATAGGCAAATCCAAAGAGTCAGAACTTCTAGTGAATGTGTAAGAATAAACTAGAAAGTATATGTGTATATAACATGTGAGCAGATAAAATATATATATATTGGAATAAGAAATGGCATGAATAAATTAGATAAACAGTAATGTGAATAGCATATAGTATAATACGAGTCTAGTCAGGTATTCAATCAGGTGTCTATCATGATATATATATATCAGGCGGGAAGAGTCAGTCAGTACTAGAATCAGATGTCCATAAGATCAGATTTATCATTGGGTGTCCAACATACATACATGTATCAAGCAAACAATCAGTTACAATACATTTGAACAGTTCATTATTTTTTATTTTGTCAGCGAATACCAATTACCACCCGTAATAGACGCATCCTACACTGCGCCTACCACGTGTGTCAATCGACGTCCTAAATTATTAAAATTAATAGAAGAGACATTGTCCATACTTTAGGTGAGTTTCGTACATACCCAAAGTCACGGCCCAATCACCTGACACAGAATCAGGTCCTACCGTTAGGTAGTCAAAAACAGTAATAATAACATATGAACAATACGTGATGTCAGTCATTCCCTGGAACCTTGCAGTGGAATCGTATCTCGACTGCGCGACATGTATCCTAGGTCCACCCAAAATACAAATGATGTCTCCTCCATCAATTTTCCTAATTCCGGTGTAAGTTATTCAATTTCTTTATTATTTAGATCAATCAATATCAATATTATTTCGATTACTAGGATGATACGATGGCAGTAACAATATCAATGATGTAACAATAACAACATAACAATATTACTGCGTAACGGTAGAACAATGAAACAATGCATGTGTTACGGTCCGACAATATTTTCTCAGTAACTTTTAATAACATGAATACAATAACAAGTCCGGATACTACACAATAGATAGTCTCATCTAGAACTGATTAAATCATCCATCTGCACTAAGATACAATAGTAACTGATTCATAAACTTATAGTCTCAATACAATCATCATGAATCATTAAGTATCACTTCATGATAAAGTATATGATATAATAAACTACCGTCTCAATGAATCAATAATCGGTTCTCTCGTTCATGTCAATCTACTCTAGTCTTTTATCTTATTAGTATATTAATCTTCTAATCACCAATATATCAGAGTCTCACATAAACAGTCAGCTACATATAATCATACCCTCACTATCGAATAACAGTAAGATCATCGATCAAGATCATCACATATTCTCACTTTTATAAAGATCAACCACAACATCCATATGTTGAGATAACTATCCGACTGTATACAAGTCTGAACCATTAGTTCTGACCAATCCAGTCAAACACATATTCATCAACCCAAAGTCATCTACACTCAATCAAATCAAGTCTACGGATAATTCCAAGTCTAAAATCTCATTCTTTTGATAAAGAATCTCCAAATTAATCAATCATCAATATCCAACTAATCTCTCACCGGTTTTACCACCAACCAACATTAATCAATTCTACCGATAATGTCACTCAGATATTCACTCATATATTACCATCATGAATCAGTCAAATTCAAGATTAAAATCTGATTATAGTCTAAGTTATATCACTAATACTTCAAATCCCAAAATGATAACGAATCCACTTGAAATAACAAGGTAATAATGTCTCAGAATCAAAAATAGTGAATCTATATACATTGACATCAGAGATATATTTGATCCATCATCATTGAAATACCCTACTCTCTCATAATATAATAATCCATAATGATTACTATTCTACAGCATATCCGTAAAATCCACCATACAAACTACTCTGATCCAATTCACAATTTAAGTCATATACTACTCCAATACAGTCTCCCAACTAATTCAAGTATTAACATGCCCAAAAAATTAAAAAAATATCAAAATACATAAAGAGAGACTCCCAATCTCAATGGTAAATGTTGATCTTATAATCAATGACGATGTAATATAGTCCACGTATCAACTACTGAACACTAACTCCTAACATCAAGTTGGCAATCTATCGAATACATTCCAGTCTCAAAATATCACTACACAAGTATGGATATCAATGAAGTGAGCATGGTCATGAGCAGAATAATGCAGAATAATACAATCATTCGCATGAAACAATAAAATAAGACACTGAAATTGAAATAGCCAATAAACAAACACTCATATGAAATGACATGATTTTAGGACCGAATCATCGTCTGGTCTTCATTGCACGTACGGATCTCCAGATCATCACATAGATCAGTTTTCGAATCATCAGTGTATCGGGTTCATAACGAACATAAATTTAGAACAGGTCTGTAGGCTGTCTAAAAAATCATTGAAGACAAGTCTTCAAAAGTAGAGTCCCAAAACTCCAGACGCAGGGCTAATCATAGCCGTCACTGTAGCGCACTGCAGCACCAAGACGCGAGGGTCGAAACCCGCGTCTCAGCCAGCACTGCAGCACCAAGGTGCGTGGGTCAACACCCGCGTCTCAGCCAGCACTGCAGCACCAAGGCGCGAGGGTCGAAACCCGCGTCTCAGCCAGCACTGCAGCACCAAGACGCGAGGGTCGAAACTCGCGTCTCAGCCAGCATTGCAGCACCAAGGCGCGTGGGTCGACACCCGCGTCTCAGTTGTAACCGTCCTGGTTATAGGGTCAGTCACGGCCCACATAACGGGAAAAGTTAACCCCCATTATGGAGTATTTTTAGGAGGCATGTTCGCTCCTGAAACCTCTATAAATAGCCCTGTTGCTATGGAGAAGGGGTCGGATTTTTGAAGAGAAAAAGAGAGAAAGAGAGTCTAACTCCTCAGCTAACTCGCTGCGTACAAGTTAGTCTTTGCCTACATTCTCTTTGAGATTTCAGGTCGATAGAGCTGTGTTACTCCGTCCACCATCCAAAGAGAAGGTCCCCAGAAGTTCCCGACGTTCACCCGATCAACGGAAAATAAGATTCACTTTCCATCGCCACATGAAGAACCCAACACTAAACAAAGGGGAGATTCAAGACTCAACATCTTCCCTCCCTTGTAGTCGGAGCATTAGTCCGTTGTAATCTTTCAACTGATTCAAGAAAACTTTACGCGAACCATTCTCCGTACCAAACAAGAGATGGCGACTCCGCTGGGGACTTCTTTCGTTACTGACGAACAGCTTGTGGCGCAAGGTGACGTCCTCTACAAGGGGAAGACGGTCGAATCACTTGTCGTAGAATTCGACCAGGCAAAGTACGAGGAGTTCCTCTCTTCCGGCTCCAAGAGCCCAAAAGCCCGCGCCTACCGCAGGGCCTCTACGGGGACTTGCCCCGAAATCCGCTCTGAGCCTCTCTCAGAGGCAACTGCTGTGAGGGATGTGGTGGCCAATCACGCCATGCGTGACACCCGCGCCAACGTCTCTCAGGAGACCCGCGTGGTCAAGTTCTCTGGCGTCCAGCCAATCCATCCTCTCCCTCAGCATCAGGCCGTCGTTGGTTTCTCTCAACCCCCACGACGTAACCGAAACGCTGAGCGCCGACAGAGGAGGCATGCGCGTCAACTGCAAGTTGGAACAACTAATCGTCCAACTGAGGCAGGACGCAGGGTTCAAACATGCGTCTCTGCCGCACCACATCCAGCACGCGAAATCCGCATTTGGCAGCCCAAACGTGAGGTTCACCAAGTTGGCTCCTCTGAAGCCCCACTCCCCAAACGCCAAGGCGAAACTCGCACGCCTTGTCGAGTACAAGAAGCACACGCCTTTAGGCGTGGGGCCCAGCAGCCTTGCATCTCTCAAGCGTCTCTGCCCCGACGTAATAATCAGCAACGCGATAGTCGCGTCTCTTCTCAGCAGAGACGCCAGACGCGCGTCCTGAATCCACGACGCGAGAACCACGTCTCTGAACCCCGCGTCCCAACAGTATAGGGCAGGGAAGCTTCCCGCCCTCAACATTGCGAGGCTAATCTCTTTGATCCTCCTCCCACGGATCTCAGGGATTATTTAACCAAGAAAAGAAGTGCTAACCGGATCACTTTGTCATGTTGCTGCGAACGGCTTATCACGATGCTCTCTGAGTGTCGTTGCAGTGCAGGTGCAAACCAGCAGTCTATATTTAGACAGCTGACCCTGATTCCCCGATCAGCTAAAAGAAGTCGTTCCCACTGGAGGAGGGTCTTCTCCAACACTGAATATCCCGAGTTCACCGCAAACATGGTGAGCAGGAGCAGAGGAAAACAACCTGCAATCAGTTCCGATGATGAGTCTGACACGGAACCAGAAGGAGTGTACCGACACACTCGCACCCGAACCGGGGCAATTCCCCCGATTGACTACAATGCTCTAGTCTGGGGCATTGAAGTGAATGACTCACATTCCGCTATTGCAGAGTCGCAGGTTTCAAATTCCTCCATGGAGAAAGAGGCCTACATATACATGACTAGCACTCCTGAGGAGACCGCCAGGCGCTTGGAGCAGCAAGCCCAGGTCCAGAAGGAACAATTCGAAATGATTTACGCTCAGCAAGAATCTATCGACTCCCTCAAGCAGATGCTCGCACAGTTGCTTGAAGACAAGAGGAAGTCAACTAACAAAGCCTCCTCTAAGAAGTCTAAAGGCAAACGAAAAGAGGGGAAAGCTCATCTTCTGTACACGTAGAGGAGGAAGAGCAACTTACTTCTGGTTCGTCTAAATCCTCGTCGCAGGAAAAGGACGACCGAGACCAGGGAAAGGTTCATTCTAAAAGAATGAATCAGTTGGAGCAACGTCTTGAGGCCCTTACCAACCGGAAAGGCCTCCAAGAAGCAGGAGTGGTCCGGCCATATCCGGCCGAGTGGGACCTGGTTCCATACCCGCCCAAGTTCAAAGCTCCAACTCTCCAAGCATTTGATGGGAAAGGTTCACCGAACCAACATATCTACTACTTTAAATCCCAAATAGGGAATGTGGTAGATAATGATGCCATTCTGGCATGCTTGTTCATCGGCACCCTAAAAGGGCTTGCCTTTGAATGGTTCATGAAGTTCCCAGAGGGTTTCATCAAGAATTGGGGCGACTTGGAGAAGCTCTTCTTAACGCGCTTCTTTGAAGATGACTCGGAGGTCAACATGCCTACCCTTTTAGCCACCAAGCAACGAAAGGGAGAGTCCGTTAAGTCTTTCGTAGAAAGATTTCGGAACGTAGCACTCCGATGTCCAAGCGGTATGACCCAGGTCACCCTGGTGGAAACATGCCACCACAATCTCCAAACTTCGCTCCTTGCCCAAATAGGAGTTGCCGAAAGCCGCACCTGGAAGCAGTTGATCCAACAAGGTAAACAGGCTGAAGAAATCATCGCTCGGGTCAGGGCAGAAGAAAACAAACCCAGACCTGAAAGGTCAACGAGGCGTGCGCCAGACACATCCATCCCTCTAAGCCAAACAGAAGGATAACTTGGCAGCAGAGACCAAATCCCCTGTCAAACCTCAACCGGTTAAGGGAAGTGGCTCTTCAAGCCAACCACGTGCCAACAAGCAGTATTCCTTCAAGGATGAACATGTCGACTCGCTCTTCAAACTACTCAACAAGAGCAACCGACTGAAGCTTCCTGAAGCTAGGCTCCCTGAAGAAGTCAGTAAAACCGATAATCCCAGCTACTGCATGTATCACAGGATGTTGGGACACCCCACCAAAAGCTGTTATGTCTTCAAGGACATCCTTCAGGCTCTGATTGACGTGGAGGTTTTAAAACTTCGTCCAGAGCAGAAGAAGGTGGCGGCCAATATGACGTCATTCCTCCAGTTTGGAAGGTAACCTCCAACACCCTCTGGAGTAGTCCCTGTCCCAAGAGGAGAGCTGAGAATGGTCAACACAGACCCTCACCAACAGCAAGAGAAGGGCCTGGTACCCGTTTCCACACCTCGGGGAGAAGTCATGTGGGTTCATCCCGACCTTGTGATGGCCAGCAATGGACCACTGTAACCAGCAGGAAGTCCAAAGGCAAAGCAAAGGCTTCATCCTGTAATGTGGTATGTGCCTCTTCTCGGGAAGCAGAGACTGATGTTCCCTTACTGACCGATTCAGAAGAGGAGACGATAGCTCTAGCCACAGAACCCAGTCAACTGGTGGCGGAAACCCGTTCAGGGCAGTCATATTTGAAAAAGTATGACGAAATGGCGGTAACTCCTCTAAGACCCGCTGCAGAGTCAGCCAAGCCCTCCACAAAGCAACCTGTGGAGAAACAGAAAGAGCTTCGATTTTCCAGAGTTCTTTCGAAAGACATAGCGGAAGGATCCACAGCACCTTACCGCTTTGATGTCCTGGCTCAACTGGCCAACATCCCGGCCCGGATTACTCTTTATGAGCTTCTTAGGCTATCGAAGTCGACCAGAGAAGCTCTACAAGAGGCCTTAGCTAATGCTGAGGTTTTCATGACCCAGGTGCCGATCGGACCAAAGGAGGAAGATGTAGAGGACTGCCTCCATACCTCCCAAAATGTTCCCTACATCACCTTCACGGCAGATGATATGCAAGTCAAAAGGAAACATGATCGACCCCTTTACTTCGCAGGGTATATTGGATCATCTGAGGTGAACCGCATCCAGGTAGATCCCGGGTCCGCATTGAGCATTATGCCTCACCGAGTCATGCAACATCTCGGGATTCCTACTCACCGTTTGAGCGCCACCCAGACTACTATTTATGGGTTCAATACCAATAGTACCCGTCCAATGGGGAAGGTCAAGCTCAAATGCCAGATTGGGGACCTAAGGTTAGAGGTGACATGCTACGTCATAGATGCTGACACCTCCTACAATTTGCTGTTGGGACGACCATGGATTCATCGCAATTCTATCGTTCCCTCTACTCTCCACCAAGTCATGAAATACATCGACGGGAGTGGAAAGGTGCGAACGTTGATTGCCGAAAGGCATCCGTTCAAGGGAGTTGAGAATTATTTCACAGATTCTCTCCTATATCAGGAATCTGTGAAAACAAATGAAATTCCGCAACCAGAGGAGCCCGATTCTGGTAATGAAGCCGACACCGAGCAGGAAAAGAAGAGTGCATGTGGGAACTAGACCCACTTGTAACGGGTATTAATAAGCTCGATGTTGATAGTACCTCCGATGATGTAGGCGGATGGTATATAAATGAAGACTTAGATCTGGCGTATTCTCTGTGTTCGCTTCTGATTCAGTACCGTCAGACACTAGTACCGAAGTCGACGACGATCTCTGGTCGGCAATGGATGCTTTGACATCATTGCATGTACCGGTGAAATCGTCCTTCGAAACATGTCGAGATGTTGGTAGTGCGCAAGAATCCATATTCATGGTTCCAGCAAGACGGAAAGGCCAAAGACCAATTCTTTTCGAACGAATTGAATCCGAATCGATGACCCGTGAAGAATCAGAAGGCGAGCAGGAATCCCCTCAGTTCGGTCATTATGAGCCAAAGGCACTCAGAATGATGAAAAGCATGGGGTATGATCTAGTAAGCGGACCAGGGTTGAACTTCGGCAAAGGAAGGAGAACGCTACTCCGATCTTTTGTGCCAAAAGGGAAAACCCCTGATTATTATCATCGGACTCGTAGGGGATTGGGCTATGTGTCAACTCCGATCCCATCAGCTTCTGAGTCTGAAGAGTCATTATGCCATGATTACTCATCGGGCACGTCATCATGGGAATCAGATGCTAGTGTCGGCAACATCTTCAGAGAACTTTCAGTGAACATGGTTTCAACAAGCCACCTGGAAGACGGAGATGAAGAAATGATCCAATCCGATACAGATCCTTGGATCAAATACTTAAACAATCTTTGGGATACCCGCTTCGAACAGCGTGAGCCACCCACAGAAGATAAGGTTGTTCAGATTAATCTAGGAGATGAGGCTAATCCTAAGCCCATCTTCATAAGTGACGGCCTGTCACCTTCTGAGAAAAAGCATCTAATATCTCTTGTACAAGAATATATAGATGTCTTCGCCTGGAATTACGAGGATATGCCTGGACTTGATCCTCGAGTGGCTATGCACCGCCTCAACATTAATACGGACAAAAAGCCCGTCAAGCAACAACAACGACGGTTCCGTCCAGAAATAATGGAGGCAATTCAATCAGAAGTCAGAAAGCTTATAGACTTTAGCTTCATTAGGGAAGAACAACATCCTGATTGGGTGGCCAACATCGTCCTCGTTGCTAAAGAGAACGGAAAGATCCGAATCTACATTGATTTTCGTGATCTAAACGAGGCTTGTCCCAAGGATGAATTCCCACTGCCAATCACAGATGTCATGATTGACAACACATGTGGATTCGAGCGAATGTCCTTCATGGATGGATTCTCAGGATATAATCAAATCAAAATGTATCCTGATGACGAAAAACATACCTCTTTCAGGACACCACTGGGGGTATACTGCTACACCGTCATGCCCTTCGGACTGAAGAATGCAGGGGCAACATATCAAAGGGCCATGAATGCCATTTTCCATCAGCATATGCGCAAAACGGTGGAATGCTATGTTGACGACATCGCAGTAAAAAGCCGCGCTAAAGGTGATCATTTAACTGATTTAAAGGTTGTCTTCGACATCATGCGGGCCCATCAATTGAAGATGAACCCTACCAAATCTTTTCTGGGGGTGGCCAGCGGCAAGTTCCTAGGATTTGTAGTGACTTCCACAGGAATTCATTTGGACCCAGAAAAGGTTCGCGCTATCCAAGAGATGCAACCTCCGAGAAACCTCAAGGAGCTCAGGGGATTGCAAGGACGATTGGCGTATATCCGAAGGTTTATCTCAAATCTATCCGGAAGATGCCAACCCTTTTCCAAATTAATGAAGAAAGGTGTTTCGTTCATTTGGAACAGCGCTTGCCAGCAAGCATTTGAGGAAATTAAACAGTACCTCACGCAACCGCCAGTCCTTGCAGCTCCGGTGTCTGGAAAACCTTTCCTGATATACGTCCAAGCGATGGATCATTCTTTAGGAGCTCTACTAGCTCAGAATGATGATCAGGGACGAGAGCAAGCAATCTACTATTTGAGTAGAACAATGATCGGAGCCGAACATCGATACAACCCGATCGAGAAGGAATGTTTGGCATTGGTGTTTGCTATTCAGAAAATGCGACACTATTTGGTAGGCCAAACGATAAACGTCATATCAAAAGTCAACCCCTTGAGGTTACTCATGACAAAGCCTTCATCATTAAATGGCCGGCTGGCAAAATGGGCTATGTTGCTATCCCAATATGAAATGCACTTTTTACCTCAAAAGGCTGTTAAAGGACAAGCAGTGGCGGATTTTCTAGCTGAGCATCCAGATCCGAGGGCAACCAAACTTTACGACGATCTCCCAGACGAAGTCGTTGAAGCCTGCCTGACCCAGACATCCTTTGAAAGGCAAGTGTGGCAACTCTTCTTTGACGGTGCATCGAGAACAAACCCAAAAGGACACATAGTGGCAGGAGTAGGAGTAGTACTCGTCTCCCCACAGAACTATGTGATTCCTCGAGCCGTCTCGCAACCGAGCCTTGCTCCAACAATGTAGAGGAGTACAATGCCCTCTTGATTAGGATGCAACTCGCCGATGAGGTTGGCGTTAAAAATCTCGAGGCATATGGTGACTCTAAGCTCATCGTCAGTCAAGTTCGCGGAGAGTACGAAGTCAGACATGAAGACTTAGTACCCTATTATAACGCAACTGTCTACATGGCTAAGAGGTTCACCAACTTTTACATCGACCATGTACCACGCAAGCAAAATGCGCATGCAGATGCACTAGCGTCTCTCGCTGCCTCTTTAGCTTTACCAGCTGGAACAGTGGAGAAGATATTTGTCCACAGCCATGACCTGTATTGTCCAAGAGTTGCTCTTGAGGACTACCCGGAGCCAACAGAAGATCGTCATGACAAAGAAGCGCTGGAGTCGTCAACTGGTCCAGAGCCTAAAGACTGGCGGTTCCCCTATATTGATTATGTCCTGTATGGCATCTTGCATGAGGACCCCAAAGAAGCGGCTGCCATTCGAAGGAAAGCCCCCAAATTCTACTATAATGCGATTACGCGAACATTGTATCGTCGATCGCATGACGGGATCTTGATCCGCTGCCTTTCACCATAAAAGGCACTGGAAATATTGAAAGAAGCCCATGGCGGTATGTGTGGAGCCCATCAACCCGGCCCAAAACTCGCATACCGACTCCAAAGGTTGGGATATTATTGGCCTAAGATGATCGCTGACGCCATCACTTATGCAAAAAGATGTCACGCCTGCCAAGTACATGGCGATTTCATCCATCAAGCACCAGGATACCTTCACCCTACGACCTCTGCCTGGCCATTTGAAATATGGGGAATGGATGTAGTTGGCCCTATTAGCCCACCATCGTCAAAGGGACATCGGTTTATTTTGGCCATAACCGATTATTTCTCCAAATGGGCTGAGGCCATTCCTTTGAAAGAGGTGAAGTCATCCGACGTGATCAAATTCGTCAAACATCACGTCATTTACCGTTTTGGTGTACCTCGGCGAATTGTCCACGACAATGGACCCCAGTTCATCAGCCAGGCTTTTCAGAGATTCTACGCAAAATTCAGAATCCAGAGTGTATCCTCAACGGCATACTATCCCGCCGCTAATGGTCTCGCAGAAGCTTTCAACAAGACCATCGGCAAACTTCTCAAGAAATCTGTCTCGAAAAGTCAACGTGACTGGGACGACAGGCTAGGTGAATGCTTATGGGCTTATCGCACAACTGTTCAAACCCTAACTAAAGCTACGCCATTCTCTTTGGTATACGGGTGTGAAGCCGTGCTTCCACTGGAAATCCAAATTTCATCTCTACGCGTCGCCCTGACAGCAGAGATGACAAATGAGGAGAAGCATCGACAGCGACTCCAAGAATTGGAAGCCTTAGATGACAAACGTCTGCAGGCCCAACAACAAATTGAGCTTTACCAAGCTCGGATTTCCAGAGCCTTCAACAAGAAAGTTAAAGTGCGGACTTTCAAGAAAGGTGATCTTGTCTTAGCTGTCAGAAGACCTATGGTGATGACACATAAGACAAAAGGAAAATTCCAGCCCAAATGGGAAGGACCATTTGTAGTAGAGTCAGTCTACTCAAATAGATCATATCGCCTCATAACCTCAAATGGCGATACACTCATGATGCCGATCAATGGCAGGTTCCTCAAGAAGTACTATCCTTAATAGTACTCCTCCACCGATCAAGTTAAAAGTACACCTTTGATCAAAACAAGAAGAGCTTCTTCATTAACATCCAACGCCTCCGACGGCTAAGGATAGAGGAAAATGTTGGCTTCTAAGCCCAACATAAGTCTTCGAAAACTCACTATACTGAGGGGAATAGCATGGCTAGCCCAACTCAAACGGTAGTTGGTAAAGGCACCTCAAATCCGTTGACAGCTGAGGGTTTGCTAAAAATCCTAAGTGGATGTAGTTCCGCTCTTTCCTCCAAAAATCCCTTACCAATTCTCATCCACAGAATGGTAGGTCTACAAAATACAATCATTGCTACGTTAACACTATACCTCTAGTAATGAAAATTTTCAATACTCCTTGTCGAGTACAAACTTTACTTGTCAACTCTACATAGAGCAGCAAAACTTCAAATTTGCCAAGTTAATACTATACCTCTGGCACTCCAAACCTCACTTGTCAATTCTCATCAATAGAATGGGAGGCTCTCAAATTGCTCACATCGTAAATCAATTTTTGTCAAGTTAATACCACACCTCTGACAAATTACTGTTTAAGTTAACATCACACTTTTAACAGTAATCAAGTTGCTGCCAAGTTCAATATTAAACCTCTGACAGTCACCTTCCTTCAGACTTCCATATCGAAGCTGAAATGAACGATGCTAAGTTAACACTACACCTCTAGCATCCAGGTCATTGCTAAGTTCAACAATACACTTATGGCCATGACTTTCCCTCGCACTCCCTTGTCAAAGTCAAGATGACCAATGCCAAGTTCAACATTACACCTCTAGCATTACCCTCACTGCCAAGTTAAACATCACACCTATGACAGTGACACTTTCAGTTTTCCCAAACAAAACTGAAATGCTTTTGAGTCAAGTTAATATCACACCTCTGACTCACATCCTTGTCAAGTTAATACTACACTTCTGACAAGACTACGTTCAACCCGTTAAGTTAATATCACACCTCTAACGGTAAAGACTTTCCTAGATCCCCCGTGAATCTAGTCGCACTTGTTATTCTCCTCAACAGAACAATAAGTCTACCTAAAAACATTGTTAGGTTAACATTACACCGTTAACAGTGTTTTCATTAATTCCCCAGCTGATCTTAATCAAGTTAATCCCAAACCTCTGATAAAGGCTCATCTTCCCTGGGGGTACGAGTTCCACTTGTCACTTTCCTTTATAGAGTGGCAGGTCAACAAAATTATTTTACCTCTGTCAAGTTAATATCACACCTCTGACAGCAGTGTTGAATTTCCTGAAAACAGGATTTTTTTACAGATCTTGACTTGTTAAGATTATTATCATATTTTTAGCAAGTCAAAGATTTTTTACTTCTATTCGTCTGACTAAAAAAAAAGAGAGAAAAGTTCAAGACAATAGAAAGAAACAGAAAAAAAAAGTGTCACTTTTATTTATATCCAGGCATATGAAAGTGATACAAAACGCTCTCTTATACAATAAGATTGAGTGTTACAATAAAGGAGTACAAAGAAGTCCCTCTCTCTCTCAAAGGTTGCACTCACTCCTTGAAGCTGCTCACAACTCCAAGTACAAGATGTTTGGAAGGGCGCCAAAGTAGGATTGAACACTGTGGCGACGATCGGAAGCTGATTGCACCATGATGTATGATGTAAACATTGAAAGAGCCCATCGTTGACCAAGAACAATGGTGTTTTTGAGGTCGAAAGGCAGCAGAATCTTCTGATTCCTCCTGACCATCCGAAGTGGCGGGGTATGATCCTTCGTTGATGAACATCTCCACCACCAGAAAGTCATCCAATGAGCATGGAGTTTTCATCGATGTCACTTCTGGGGTAGGTGAAGGGAGAATCCAAGACCATACCCACCACTATATCCACCGCCATCCTCACTCTAACCATGCCATGCCAAGAAGCATGACCGGTGCATTGAATCTAAAGAGATCTTGGCGAGTGTTAGGGCCCATGACTTCTTCTCCAGTAGTCGACCGTCGAACAAGCTCACTGGCCGATATATTCTCCCAAGGGCCCAGCGAACATGAAAAGGGATGATTAAGCCTACCTGCAAAAAGCAAAAGTTAGAAGAGCTGAAACTTAGTATATTTCAACAAGAAAAACTAAGTAACAGATGCAGCTATTGCGGAAAACTGAAGACGTGGGAATGACCCGCGCAGTGAACCAAACTTCTGCGGCGGCAGAAACAGACATGATCAAAGCTGTGATACACACAGAATTAAAACGCAGTCTGGTTTTGCATCCTTGTCTAAGGTATGAGGCGCAAAAAGAATCAGACACGAAAATTGCCGTCTCCCTGTTCGATGAACAGGGGTTGCAAAATTCAGGCCTGAAACTTTCGGCCTAGGTTGAAATTCTTCTAAGTCGACAGCCTTAGACGCGAGCTCTGTATGTAAAGCTCGCAGTTCAGGTGCAAAAGTCCATTATACTCGCGTCCAGAAGAATTTTGAGTCAGAGTTTTCTGAATGGCGCAACACCCAAAAGGTGAGCGCACCAACCAGACTTCAGAAGAAGGTCAAGAAGATGAATCTCTTTAAGAGATAGCAAAACTGCAACCCAGTGAGGGCTGAAAATTTCATGGCAGACCAGGAAGTCATACCCGCAGCAACCCCCATTAAGGGTTGAACTTTCTTTACCAAGGCGCGGATATAACAGGTGCTCAAGGAAATGCTTCTTGATCTTGAAATCACTTGACAGTGATAATCTTCTGGAGAGATTAAACAGAAGCATGAAAGCTCTGGGTCATCATCATCCATGGAGGCAAGTCTCAGATACAAATCCTTGAAGAGGAAAGGCAGAATCGCTCAGAGCATTCGCTCTCAAAAGGAAGCAGTCTAAGTAATGGACTGCTAAAAGGAGAAGCTGAGCCCTATTTATAGGCAAACCACAAAGCCTGTGATTAATGGCTCGCTAATCAGAACCGTCGGCTTTAATTCCCGCACAAATGTCGAAGCCCAATGAAAGGCTGACGCGTGGACTATCGCTTCGGGAAGTATCGAAGACGCGAGTCTCCAATCGCCAGCGCCGATTTGGCATTTAAAGGCATTTAATGCCTGAACCCAATAAAGGGCTGACGTGTGGACCGCCGCTTTGGGAAACATCAGATGATGCGAGTCCCCAATTGTCAACGTCGACTTGACATTTAAAGATCCCACGAAATCTTTATGACAAGCTGCATGTAACGCCTGGGAAGTTTCACCAAACGCATGCCCGAGAGCCGCGTTCAGGAACTGGGTGTCCCTTTGCGAATTCGAAAATGGCGTCCCTTTTCATTCTAGTCAAGAGAGCTGCAACCGCGTCTCTCAGAGTGATTCAAAGCTGCATCCCTTCACGGCAAAAGGGACCCATTCCGGGGGTCGCGCTTGGAAATCACATAAAAGTGGAAAGCTGCATCCTGAGGCTTGTGTCCTCAACGGAGAAGGCCTATGGCATTCACAAGTATCTTGGAGCTGCGTCGACATGGCGACTTCAAAGGGTTCCACAGTACACTCACGAAGATCATAGTCAGACAAGATCAAGCTCAGAGCATTGTCAGTCCAACCACGAGAAGGGCGAATTCAGCTAAAGTCCAAAGTATTTCGAAATCCGTCCCAGTCAACCGCGGAATATCGAAAACTTTGGAGGGGGTTCTGTAGGCTGTCTAAAAAATCATTGAAGACAAGTCTTCAAAAGCAGAGTCCCAAAACTCCAGACGCAGGGCTAATCATAGCCGTCACTGCAGCGCACTGCAGCACCAAGGCACGAGGGTCGAAACCCGCGTCTCAGCCAGCACTGCAGCACCAAGGCGCGAGGGTCGAAACCCGCATCTCAGCCAGCACTGCAGCACCAAGGCGCGTGGGTCGACATCCGCGTCTCAGCCAGCACTGCAGCACCAAGGCGCGAGGGTCGAAACCCGCGTCTCAGCCAGCACTGCAGCACCAAGGCGCGTGGGTCGACACCCGCGTCTCAGCCAGCACTGCAGCACCAAGGCGCGAGGGTCGAAACCCGCGTCTCAGCCAGCACTGCAGCACCAAGGCGCGAGGGTCGAAACCCGCGTCTTAGCCAGCACTGCAGCACCAAGGCGCGTGGGTCGACACCCGCGTCTCAGTTGTAACCGTCCTGGTTATAGGGTCAATCACGGCCCACATAACGAGGAAAGTTAACCCCCATTATGGAGTGTTTTTAGGAGGCACGTTCGCTCCTGAAACCTCTATAAATAGCCCTGTTGCTATGGAGAAGGGGTCAGAATTTTGAAGAGAAAACGAGAGAAAGAGAGTCTAACTCCTCAGCTAACTCGCTGCGTACAAGTTAGTCTTTGCCTACAATCTCTTTGAGATTTCTGGTCGACAGAGTCGTGTTACTCCGTCCACCATCCGAAGAGAAGGTCCCCAGAAGTTACCGACGTTCACCCGGTCAACGAAAAACAAGATTCACTTTCCATCGCCACTTGAAGAACCCAGCACTAAACAAAGGGGAGATTCAAGACTCAACATCTTCCCTCCCTTGTAGTCGGAGCATTAGTCCGTTGTAATCTTTCAACTGATTCAAGGAAACTTTACGCGAACCATTCTCCGTACCAAACAAGGTCTCGGTCTTCTGTTATAGGGTTCGAAGCGCACGAACAAGTCTGCATCACTGTAACATATAACCAAACACATATACCCACAAGTACACATAAATAAACATGTACACACTGAAATCACCTAGAGGGGGGGTGAATAGGTGATGGCTATATGAATTATGGCAATAATGCGGAATTTAAAAAATTAACTTAACAATTAGCACAATACACAAATTCTTGCAAGTAATAGACAATATAAAAGTGCAAGTAATAAAGAGATAGAGTTTAGAGAGATTTGATCAAACGCAAACACAAGGAGTTGTTTCCGAGGTTCGAGCCACGCTCTACGTCCCCGCCTTCACACTTGAAGGATTTCCACTATTGAGGATCCCACTGGATCAACAATACAAGGACACACTTGTCCGTCTCTCGTGATGCCGCAACACCACCTTGAGCACACTAGCTCGCCTTGAGGCCGATGCCTCTACAACTTCACTCAAGTAAGAAAAGAGTGATCAACACTTGATCACTTTACAAAAGCTCACTAAGCACAATCCTAGAACCAAATATGTAGATGTAGATATATGGGATTGTGTAGTGCTAAGCTAGAGAGAAGTAGAGATGTAGGCTTCAAGATGGGTGATTGGAATTTTGGCTTTTGAGAGAAAATCTTGTCTAAAAGGAAGAGCTTGGAAATCTTTTGAAATCTCTTGTAAAATATTCTTGATGGCTCTAAAATTGTTTTGCAATAGTTGTATAATCAATATGAGGTGACCCTCTATTTATAGGGGTCAAAAACAGCCTCACAAATTCGTTGATACCAAATCCCAAAAGAGAAACAGTCAGAAAAAATAGCTGTTGGATCTGTCAGAACTTTTGACAGAGTCCGGTCGACCGGGTCGGTCGACCGCCAACGGTCAAAAATATGACCGTTGGGGTTCATCGGTCGACCGGGTCGGTCGACCGAAAACTCCTGTGAAAGCAAGTGTACATCGGTCGACCGGGTCGGTCGACTGATATAGACGTGCACAGTATTGTGCACATCGGTCGACCGGGCCGGTCGACCGGTTACTGTGAGTTCTGAAAAACAGAACTTCCAGAACAAGAAAATCTTGGGTTTTTGGTTTTGGGTCTTGGGTAGGATTTTTGGAACTTGTAAAAACATAGAGTATGAGCATGTGTCATACTTCTATCATGTTAAAATAGTTTGATAAAAATCCTTTTGATAGAAACTTGTTTTTCCATAAAAATTGTTTTTCCAAAACTATTGTTTTTCTGAAAATCATATTTCCAAAATATGTTCTCTTTAGATCTAAGTTAGAAAATGGAATTTGAAAACCTTTTTGAAGCCATGAACCTAGCTAAGAGGTGTGTGTGTGTGATAATCCCATAGCTCTACTTCTAATATCTAGCTTTGACAAAATATCTAAAATAAAAGTAAAAATACAACTCTTGTTTTTCTTTGTTGTCTTGGTCTTGTCTTGATCTTCATATCATCATCTTGATCCCAAAGCATCCTAGTTGTGCATAGCTTGAGAATCTTCATTTTTGCGGCGAACTCCAAATGTGTGAGTCTTTTAGCGGAGCCGTCAAAAACAACCTGTTAAATAACCTGAAATATTCTGAAACACAAATGTTAAAAACATAACTAAATATGTTTTGTTATCATCAAAATAACTGGGATAATGGCCTTTGGGCCAACAATCTCCCCCTTTTTGATGATGGCAAAACATATGTAGTTATCACAAAATATTTTGGGTAGAGACTTCAAATGAAGCTCCCCCTCAACACATGCATATATAGGAAAAACATATGTAAATGATAAACACCATATTTTCATGCCAACAAATAATACCAAATACTCATGTCATAGAATAGATGAAGGAAATGAGTTCATACATGACATAAATAAGAGATACATAAAAACAAAAGATAACCATGTCCACAACACATGTCCAACAACACATAAAAATACATGTCCAAAGTAAAAAAAATATACATGTCCAAACACAAATAAAGTACTACATGTCCAAACACAAATAAAGTACTACAAAATATCTCTCTCAAAATAACTCTCCCCCTTTTTGACATCATCAAAAGGGGAGGTCACTCCTCAGCACCATCATCACCGTCATTGCCGTCTCCGTCATCATCACCACCTTCCTCTGAAGAAGCAACCTCCTCTGGATCCATGCCATCGACTCTGGTGCGCGGTGGTGGAACAGAAGAGCGAGCTCTGGGAGGAAATGGAGGACCGGTGGCTGGGAGTCGACAAGCAGTCGGAGTCCGATCAGGAACGAGCATGTCAAATTTTGAGAAAAGTGCCTGAAACTGAACATCCACGAATCTCATGGAGTCAGCAAAATATGACATGTCGTTTCGGACCTCCGCCCGAAAAGCAGCTTCCTGAACTGAACGAGCATCCAACTCTGCACGAATAGCTGCGTCGCGCTGCTCGACCCAGGCCTGATGTGCCTCGATCTGAGAGCGGACATCCGAAGAGACAAGAGCCAGTAACTCAGGAGGAAATGCAGGT
This sequence comes from Agave tequilana, assembly GCA_038442645.1. Classification (NCBI taxonomy): domain Eukaryota; kingdom Viridiplantae; phylum Streptophyta; class Magnoliopsida; order Asparagales; family Asparagaceae; genus Agave; species Agave tequilana. The sequence continues at coordinate 195,496 of JAVJIF010004353.1, forward strand.
GCTGCAGAAGAAGAAGATCCTGGTGCTGAAGATGAGCCAGGACCAGCAGGAGGAAGATGTGGTTGCACAGGAGCGTGTCTACGCAACTGAGCTTCCATCATCTTCAGGACAACTCCATTGATGTGGGTCAGGGGATTTGAAGGAGTTTCAGTGGAGAGATCAAAGTCAAGGGCCCTAAGAAGATGGGTAATAAGCATGCCGTAGGGCAAGCTTCTACCTGCAGTACGGATCTGATCAGAGCCCATATGAGATGCTATGACTCTAGGAAAATTTATCTTAATGCCTTTAAGGAGGCAATAGATAATCAAGGGTACACAACCCCTAGCATGGCTATACTCACCATGTTTGGGGACAATGTTGAAGAAGATAATCTTGGCAAGGACTTGAGATTGAAGAGTGTACCTACTCACAACCTCGTTTCTAACCAAGCCGGGATTGTCATTCCCGTGGATTAGAGTAGAGGCGGTGAGTGAAGATTCACCCTCCGGAAATTCAAAGTCATGCAAATCATGTGAGTACACATCTGCTCCGCCAGTGGAGAGATGCAGAATCCTAGCAAATCGACCTATAGAAATGTCGATGTTTCTACCTAAAACCCTAGAAGTGATCCGATTTCCATCGAATTCAAAATTGGCATAAAAGTAAGGAACAAGGGAGGTGTAAACTTGTTCCTTGATGGTTAGGAATTCCACTAAATTGTTGTTTTGCAAGATTTGAGGGATATCTAGATGTTCAAAATCCTTAATGGCTACAAATCTCCCTGAATTGATATTTCTAGTGGAGAGATGGGAGTATCTATCAGCTGCAAGATCATTTATAAAGGGGCGAATGGGTCTAGGAGCTTGGGAGGAAGGTTGTGCAGCTTCCTTTCCCTTCTCAGTACGAGATCTCTTTGGCATGATGAATAAAAATTTGATTTTTAGGTGTAATCAAGTTTAACGCACGATCTAGATGCTTAGAAACTTAGATTGATGACAATAGATAATAGATTCCTAAGCAAGAAATGAAAAATTAGAGTAAAAATCGGATTTTTACCTTAACAGAGAAAAACCAAAACCCTAGACTGAAAATCTTGAAATTCTCCGAATCTGGTGGTTGGATGATCCTGAAATCGAAGATCTGGAAGGAGAATGAGGAAATAGAGATGGGTTTTTAATTGATTTGGGATCAGTAGAGGGATTGGAGAGAAATAGAAATTTTTGGAGAAAGGATGGTGGTGGGTTCGTCGGCTGAGTGAGAGAGAGAGAGAAAGAAAAAGTGAAGAGAAAACGACAGTTATAGGGCAAAATACGACGATCGGTCGACCGGGTCGGTCGACCGAAACAACCCGAGAGCTCTGTAAATATAGAGCGGTCGATCGGGTCGGTCGACCGATTTAACCCGAGAGCTCTGCAGGCAAGATCGGTCGACCGGGACATATAGTCGGTCGACCGATAACAGAAAAGAAATAAAAATTTCTTCTCAGGCAGAGTCGGTCGACCGGGGTTATATAGGTCGGTCGACTGGCTTTGCCTGAAATCTGTTATCAGCCCAAAAAAAAATTTTTTTAAAATAATTTGTAATCAAAATAGGTGTGATATATAAACATATAGGAATACACCAATAGGTTTTAAATCTTCATTAAGTTATTACAACATCAAAATTCATGCAATCCTTTTTTTTTTTAATTTAATTTTCATATTTAAACAAAGATTTTAAAGATGTTGAAGCCGAATACCCAGTGACGGGTTCTGAACTTCATCCTCTTGATTCCTCTTGAATGAGTTGAGGTGCGCAATTGCCATCTTTAAGGTATTTGCTTAAATAGGAAATTTTACAAATTTTTATTTTTATTTATGAAAATAATGTGTATATGTATACAAGTATATAATCACAAATAATAAACTATACATGTGGACATACATTAAACAAGGCATGAAACAAAAGATATAAAAGTTAACACAAGGCACATATACAACATGATAGAAAAGTAGTTCTATACAAGCATATATCAATGGAGTACAAAAGCAAACTATCAATTCTATACATATGTATACATGACTAAAAATCAAAAAATTGAACATGGCATATACAATCATGATAGAGTTGCAAGTTTATACTAATCATGTATCAATGAGGCATAAAATTAAACTAGCAATCCTATAACAATTGTATATACAAAATTAAACTCTTGAATGGAGATGTTACCAATTTACGGGCAATCTCCAAAATTAGGTGCCTCCACGATAGCGATGCAATCTTGATGTGTTCTTTAAGCTTTGTTGCATCTACCATCCGGGCACCACCTCCTCCTAAGTCTTGGAAGGGGTAGATCCACCTATACCTGTATCATTTAAATTTGGTGGCTCTTTTGGTACCCAAATCTTAGTGGGTCCTTTGGGTTAGATCCGGGGCGAACCCAAACAAATTTATTCTTAACATTGTTCTTAGTATAGCAAAATTTTTCTAAATGGCCTTTGCGGCCACAATGCGTGCAAATATAAATTCTACCACTATTGTACATAAAAGCATGGTTATGTGTGTGTGCATGTCTATGTGTGGAGTGTTTATGATGAACATGTTTCCCTTGAGCTACTCCCTTAGGAAATTTAGATGCAAGCTTGTTAAAATCAAATGCACATTTCTTTAAAGTTTTATCTAAAGAATCAACACGTTTTTGAATTTCAACAAAAACATTTTTATCATTAGAAATCATGGGGGTTTTTCCTTTATTAGCTACCTTATACTTATCAAAATCATTTTTCAATTTTTCAAAAGAACTAGATAACTCATTTTTCTCTTTTTCAATAATATTAATCTTATCTCTCAAAGACTCATTTTCCCTTTTTAACTTTTTATTATGAGATTGCGAAATCTCATATCTATGTTGTAATTCCTCAAAGAAATGTGCTAGTTCATCCATAGTGAGGTCATCATCATCAAGAGTGTTATCAAATGTTACCTTAGAAGCGTCGTCTCCTTGTGCCATGAAGCACATGTTGGCGGCGTCGTGCTCCTCTTCGGATTCCGACTCCAAATCATCCCATGTTGCGGCCAAGGCTTTCTTCTTTCTTTGCCCATTCTTGGATGTGGTTGCTTGTAGAGCGGGGCAATCGGCAATTAGGTGACCGATCTTCTTGCAATGAAAGCAAGGACCGGGTTCTTCTCTTTTCTTCTCGTACCTTCCTTGAGGCTTCCCTCTTCGGAAGTTACTTTGCCGTCCCTTCTTGTAAAACATCTTGCCCACCTTCCGGATGAGCATGGCGAAGTCCTCATCGCAATCTTCGGATGAGTCATCTTCCTCAATGGTAGTAGGAGTGGCTTTGAAGGCAATCGTCTTCTTCTTTGGTGCCTCCCTCTCTTCTCTAATTTTCATCTCCATCTCATGCGTCTTGAGATTTCCGATGAAGCTGGAGAAGTCCATCTCCTCTTTGTCATTAAGCTCCTTGAGTGTGGTCGCCTTGACTTCCCAAGCTTTGGGAAGAGCTCTAATCACCTTCCTTATCTTTTGATCATTATCAATCTTGTCGCCTAAGGAAGAAAGAGCATTAGTTATTTTTGTAAAACGGGTGAGCATGTCATCAATGCTCTCATTATCAAACATATAGAAATTCTCATATTGAGAACGTAGCAAGTCAACTTTGGCTCTCTTGACTTGAGACGTTCCCTCATGAGTCACAATGAGTATGTTCCAAACCTCAAATGCGGATTTACAATTTATTATGCGTGCAAGGTCATCTTCATTTAATGCTTGGGTCAATGCATATTGTGCCCTAGCATTAGCCTCATAGTCTTTGGAAGTATCCTCGGACCATGTGCTCTCATCACTAGTGGGTTCAATAAAATCTTTGGTTATAGCCCTAGCTACCCTAACTCCTAGGGATTTAAGGAAGAGATTCATTTTCACCTTCCTAATGGGGAAGTTTAAACCATCAAACTTGGGTGGGGATTTAATGCTAGAAAAGTCTATAGATGCCATGAATGCTCAAGCAAATGTAAATGCAACAGAAATGTATATAGCCAAATATGGATCTCCCTAAGGTTGTTAGACCTAAGTTGTAGGGTTAGGCTCTGATACCAATTGAAATCACCTAGAGGGGGGGTGAATAGGTGATGGCTATATGAATTATGGCAATAATGCGGAATTTAAAAAATTAACTTAACAATTAGCACAATACACAAATTCTTGCAAGTAATAGACAATATAAAAGTGCAAGTAATAAAGAGATAGAGTTTAGAGAGATTTGATCAAACGCAAACACAAGGAGTTGTTTCCGAGGTTCGAGCCACGCTCTACGTCCCCGCCTTCACACTTGAAGGATTTCCACTATTGAGGATCCCACTGGATCAACAATACAAGGACACACTTGTCCGTCTCTCGTGATGCCGCAACACCACCTTGAGCACACTAGCTCGCCTTGAGGCCGATGCCTCTACAACTTCACTCAAGTAAGAAAAGAGTGATCAACACTTGATCACTTTATAAAAGCTCACTAAGCACAATCCTAGAACCAAATATGTAGATGTAGATATATGGGATTGTGTAGTGCTAAGCTAGAGAGAAGTAGAGATGTAGGCTTCAAGATGGGTGATTGGAATTTTGGCTTTTGAGAGAAAATCTTGTCTAAAAGGAAGAGCTTGGAAATCTTTTGAAATCTCTTGTAAAATATTCTTGATGGCTCTAAAATTGTTTTGCAATAGTTGTATAATCAATATGAGGTGACCCTCTATTTATAGGGGTCAAAAACAGCCTCACAAATTCGTTGATACCAAATCCCAAAAGAGAAACAGTCAGAAAAAATAGCTGTTGGATCTGTCAGAACTTTTGACAGAGTCCGGTCGACCGGGTCGGTCGACCGCCAACGGTCAAAAATATGACCGTTGGGGTTCATCGGTCGACCGGGTCGGTCGACCGAAAACTCCTGTGAAAGCAAGTGTACATCGGTCGACCGGGTCGGTCGACTGATATAGACGTGCACAGTATTGTGCACATCGGTCGACCGGGCCGGTCAACCGGTTACTGTGAGTTCTGAAAAACAGAACTTCCAGAACCAGAAAATCTTGGGTTTTTGGTTTTGGGTCTTGGGTAGGATTTTTGAAACTTGTAAAAACATAGAGTATGAGCATGTGTCATACTTCTATCATGTTAAAATAGTTTGATAAAAATCCTTTTGATAGAAACTTGTTTTTCCATAAAAATTGTTTTTCCAAAACTATTGTTTTTCTGAAAATCATATTTCCAAAATATGTTCTCTTTAGATCTAAGTTAGAAAATGGAATTTGAAAACCTTTTTGAAGCCATGAACCTAGCTAAGAGGTGTGTGTGTGTGATAATCCCATAGCTCTACTTCTAATATCTAGCTTTGACAAAATATCTAAAATAAAAGTAAAAATACAACTCTTGTTTTTCTTTGTTGTCTTGGTCTTGTCTTGATCTTCATATCATCATCTTGATCCCAAAGCATCCTAGTTGTGCATAGCTTGGGAATCTTCATTTTTGCGGCGAACTCCAAATGTGTGAGTCTTTTAGCGGAGCCGTCAAAAACAACCTGTTAAATAACCTGAAATATTCTGAAACACAAATGTTAAATACATAACTAAATATGTTTTGTTATCATCAAAATAACTGGGATAATGGCCTTTGGGCCAACACACACCCCTATACAAATATATACGAGTATATACATACATACACAATCATATATACACTCAGGCATATACAATACTCACACACTTATAATCATGCATACATTTATACATATATACACACTCTTACGTAAACATATACACAAACATGCACACCTCCATGCACATATAGCACATATCCACAAATATACCATCACCTAATAATTTATGTACACTCAATCACAACTGACACATACATAAATACATATATAATAACATGGAACTAGAGAGGGAGAGAGGGCGCACTCACGGTGCAGGAGGAGACATAGTCGGGAGAAGGCCACGACAGAGCTTACTGGAGGAGGCAGAAGCCGCGGAGGGGGAGAAACTCACAGCTGGCAATGGAGAGTTCGACGACAGAGGAGGTCGAGGCCGTGAGGATGTCGGGGTGTCGCGAGCTACCGTCGGGGTTTCGCTAGAGAAAAAGGAGGAGGCCGCATGGTGGGTTGGGGCTGCCAGTAAAGGAAAAAGGAGAAGATTAGGTTAGGGTTTTGGTTAAGGATTAGACATTTATTTAGGAGATGTTAATTGGTTATGATCATATAGTTAAGATTAGGATAATTTAAGATTAGATGGTTAGAATTAGGAGATAATAAGAGATTAGGTTAGTTAGAATATTTATTTAATTAAGATAACTATAGAATTTAGTAGTTAGGATATATGAGGATTGGGTTGGTTAAGATTTAAATTTGATGGATAGGATTAGATAGAATTAAATAGGGAGAAAGAGATATAGTGTTAGTGATTGGTAGTTAAGATATAGAATTACATAGTTAGGATTTAGGATTTAGTTGATATGATAAGAATTAAAATAGATTTAAGATTAGTTAGAATTTTATTTTGAAATAGAATTAGCTGAGATTCTGATTTTGAAAATAGAATTTAAATTTGGGTAAATTAGGATAGATATGATTTTTCTTAGGATTTAGATTAGGATTAGTACTCTGGATTAGAATTTGAATTATGAGTTGATTTGTTAGGATAAGGATCGGGTTTAGATCTTGGGTGTTGGGTATGGGTTAAGGGGTAAAGATCTTAATCGTAATGAGTTATGAGCTAGAAAAAAGGAAAACATATGAATAATAATAATAACAACAATAATAAATACTAATAATCAAAATGAGATAGTAGTAATAATAATAAAATTATCAATATTAAAAATATTATCTAATAATACTTGGTAAGAATACTACCATTAATAATAATGACTAAAACAATACAATAAGAATAAGAATAATAACAATATCAATACTAACAATAATAGTAACTACAATAATAGTAACAATAGTAATGAGAAAAATACTAGCTAATAATTAAAATGATAATACTTTAAAATGTTAAATATATATATAAGGTCAAAATACGATTTACTATCTTAAAATAAATTGGACTATAAATCAAGTTAAAAAATAATAATAAAATAACTATTAAAATAAAATAAATACTTTAAAAAAATAAAAATACAGTATTTTAGACCAGAGATATTACATTCTAGCCACCTTATAAAAATTTCGTCCTCGAAGTTTCAATAAAGTAGGGAATGATAAAAATTAAATTAATGGAGAAGATAAAACTTTCCCGCTGCTTCTTACTGCATCATGGGTCCACAATGCTGTCGCAGCGTGCTCTGATCTCCACTGCCAGCTTCGAAATGGAGTAATCGGTTTCAAAAGACAAGATCAGGAGAAATAGAATAAAAAAAAGTATAGAAATCAAGATGAAATCCAGATCACTCTAAAAAAGAGTTGAAATTAGGGATATCAAAAGATTCAAGCGATGAATTCTAAAAGGGAGGATGATCAATTCTCAAGTGGAATTAGTATCATCATGTGAGTAGTAAATGTTTATTGCAGTGTAAATATAATTGTCTCAGGTTACAGGTATGAATTAGGTTCTTTTTGTATGTCGAACCTAGCTCTAATACCAAGAAAACTCTGCCACTCCCCGCTTTTCAAAATACGTGGAAACGGAGTCGCGACGAGAGTCGGCGACATATATATACGAGGAAAATACCCCACGCATATACGTTAAGCCTAAAGTAACCTGAACAAACTATATAATCATTATGGTAAATCAACATCACTGCAATGTCATATATAAATATCTACACATGATAACAAATAAATAAAGGAATAGAATAAGTATGAGTCCAATGCATAGAATCAAGAAAGCAATAGAATAAAGAAGAGACAGAAAATGTCGAGAATGATCGGGTAAGAGAGGACTCTGGCTCCTCAAGATGCCTGTAATCCTCTTCCAATACCTGATCAGTAATAAATAGTCATAGATCTGGATAGGCAAATTCAGAGAGTCAGAACTTCTAGTGAATGTGTAAGAATAAACTAAAAAGTACATGTGCATATAATATGTGAGCAGATGAAGAAAATATATATACTGGAATAAGAAATGGCATGAATAAATTAAATAAACAGTAATATGAATAGCACATAGTAAAGTATGAGTCAAGTCAGGTATTCAATTAGGTGTCTATCACGATATATATATATATATCAGGCGGGTAGAGTCAGTAAATACTAAAGTTTGATGCCCAATAAGATCAGATTTATCATTAGATGTTCAACATACATACATGTATCAAGCAAACAATCAGTTACAATATATTTGAACAGTTCATTATTATTTATTATGTCAGCGAACACCAATTACTACCCGTAATAGACGCATCCCATACTACGCCTACCACGTGTGCCAATCGACGTCCTAAGTTATTGAAATTAATAGAAGAGACATTGCTCATACTTTAGGTGAGTTTCGTACATACCCGAAACCACGGCCCAATCACCGACGCTGAACCAGGTCCTACCGCTAGGTAGTCAATAACATTAATAATAACATATGAACAATATGGGATGCCAATCATCCCCCAAAACCCTGCAGTGAAACTGTATCTCGGCTGCGCAACCTGTATCCTAGGTCCACCCAAAATACAGATGATGTCTCCTCCATTAATTTTTCCAATTCCAGTATAAGTTGTTCAATTACTTTATTATTTAGATCAATCAATAACCATGTTATTTCGATTACTGGGATGATACGGTGTCAGTAACAATATCTATGATATAACAATAAGAATATGACAATATTACCATGTAAACAGTAGAACAATGAAACAATGCATGTGTTACGGTCCGAAAATATTTTTCCAGTAACTTTTAATAATACGAATACAATAACAAGCCCGGATACTACACAATAAATGTCTCATCTAGAACTGATCAATATCATCTATCTGCACTAAGATACAATAGTAACTGATCCATTAATTTATAGTCTCAATACAATCATCATGAATCATTAAGTATCACTTCATGACAAAGTATATAATATAATAAACTACCGTCTCAATAAATCAATACTCGGTTCTCTCGTTCATGTCAATCTACTCTAGTCTTTTATCTTACTAGTATATTAATCTTCTAGTCACCAATATATCAAAGTCTTACATAAACAGTCAGTTACATATAATCATGCCCTCACTATCGAATAACAGTAAGATCATCGATCAAGATCATCACATATTCTCACTTTTATAAAGATCAACCGCAACATCCATATATTGAGATAACAAACCAACTGTATACAAGTCTGAACCATTAGTTCTGACCAATCCAGTCAAACACATATTCATTAACCCAAAGTCATCTACACTCAATTAAGTCTACGGATAATTCCAAGTCTAAAATCTCATTCTTTTGATAAAGAATCTCCAAATTAATCAATCATCAATATCCAACTAATCTCTCACCGTTTTACCACCAATCAAGATTAATCAATTCTACTGATAATGTCACTTAGATATTCACTTATATACTACCATCATGAATCAGTCAAATCTAAGATTCAAATCTGATTATAGTCTAAGTTATATCACTAATAGTTCAAATCCCAAAATGATAACGAATCCACTTGAAATGTTAAGATAATAATGTCTCAGAATCAAAAACAGTGAATCTATATACATTGACATCAGAGATATATTCGATCCATCATCATTGAAATACCCTACTCTCTCATAATATAATAATCCTTAATGATTACTATTCTACAGTATATCCGTAAAATCCACCATACAAACTACTCTGATCCAATTCACAATTTAAGTCATATACTACTCCAATACGGTCTCCCAACTAATTCAAGTATTAGCATACCCAAAAAATTAAAAAAAATATCAAAATACATAAAGAGAGACTCTCAATCTCAATGGTAAATGTTGATCACATAATCAATGACGATGTATATATAGTCCAAGTATCAACTACTGAACACTAACTCCTAACATCAAGTTGGCAATCTGTCGAATACATTTCAGTCTCAACATATCACTACACAAGTAGGGATATCAATGAAGTGAGCATGGTCATGAGCAGAATAATACAAACATTCACATAAAATAATAAAATAAGACTCTAAAATTGAAATAGACCAATAAACAAACACTCACATGAAATGACGTGATTTTAGGACCGAATCATCGTCTGGTCTTCACTACACGTATGGATCTCCGGATCATCCCATAGATTGGTTTTTCGAATCACCAGTGTATCGGGTCCATAACGAACATAAATCCAAAACAATACTGGGTCTTCTGTTATCGGGTTCGAAGCGCACAAACAAGTTTGTATCTTTGTAACATATAACCAAACACATATACCCACAAGTACACATAAATACACATGTACACTCCCCTATGCATATATATATATATATATATATATATATATATATATATATATATATATATATATATATATATATATATATATATATATACATGAGTATATATATAGATACACAATCATGCATACACTCAGGCATACACAATACTCACACACTTATAATCATGCATTCATTTATACATACATACACACTCTTACATAAACATATACAAAAAAACCTGCCACCTCCATGCACACGTAGCACATATCCACAAATATACCATCACATATTAATTTATGCACACTCAATCACAAATGACACATACATAAATACATACATAATAATATAAAACTAGAGAGGGAGAGAGGGCGCACTCACGATGCAGGAGGAGACATGGTGGGTGAAGGCCGCGACAGAGCTTACTAGGGGAGGCAAAAGCCGTGGAGGGGGAGAAACTCACAGCTGACCATGAAGAGTTGGACGCCGAGGAGGCCGAGACCGCGAGGATGTCGGGGTGTCCCGAGCTGCCGTCGAGGTCTCGCTAGAGAAGAAGGAGGAGGTCGCATGGTGGGTTGGGCTGCAAGCAAAGGAAGAAGAAGAAGATTAGGTTAGTGTTTTGGTTTAGGATTAGATATTTATATAGGAGATATTAATTGGTTATGATTATATAGTTAGGATTAGAATAATTTAAGATTAGATGGTTAGAATTATGAGATAATGAGAGATTAGTTTAGATAGAATATTTATTTAATTAAAATAACTATAGAATTTAGTAGTTAGGATATATGAGGATTGGGTTGGTTAAGATTTAGATTTAATGGATAGGATTAGTTAGGATTAAATATGGAGAGAGAGAGAGAGATATAGAGTTAGTGATTGGTAGTTAAGATATAGAATTACATAGTTAGGATTTAGGATTTAGTTAATATGATAAGGATTAAAATAGATTTAAAATTAGTTAGGATTTTATTTTGAAATATAATTAGTTGAGATTGTGATTTTGAAAATAGAATTTAGATTTGGGTAAGTTAGGGTAGATATGATTTTTGTTAGGATTTAGATTAGGATTAGCACTCTGGATTGGAATTTGAATTATGATTTGATTTGTTAGGATAAGGATCGGGTTTAGATCTTGGGTGTTGGGTATGGGTTAATGGGTAAAGATATCAGTGGGAATGGGTTATGGGCTAGTAAAAAGGAAAAGATATGAATAACAATAATAAATACTAATAATCAAAATGAGATAGTAGTAATAATAATAAAATTATCAACATTAAAAATATTATCTAATAATACTTGGTAAGAATACTACCATTAATAATAATGACTAAAACAATACAATAACAATAAGAATAATAACAATATCAATACTAACAATAATAGCAACTACAATGACAATAACAATAGTAATGAGAAAAATAATGGCTAATAATTAAAATGATAATACTTAATAATGTTAAATATACATATAAGGCCAAAATACGATTTACAATCTTAAAATAATTTGGACTATAAACCAAGTTAAAAAATAATAATAAAATAACCATTAAAATAAAATAAATACTTTAGAAAAATAAAAATACAGTAATTTAGACCAGGAATATTACATATAAGCGGGCCTGTGGCTCGAGCAGGTGTCAACCACCACTTGTTTTCTTGCCTTTTGCTCTTCTGAAAGCAAGATGAGAAATAAATTCACAGCAGATCACAAGTCAGTGGAAGACTTTGAAAGTGACAAGGCTGATATTGACAACTCGTAGACTGAACTGTGTCCCAAACATTATTTTGTGCAGGAAGTCAATTAACATCACTCGTAAAGAATTCAGATTCTATATCATTTAAAACATTAATCAGGTTACAAATTATAATATACATGTACTGTTAACAAAATGTACAACGTGTGTGTATATATAGAACAGTTCTCATGAATTTGTGTGAGAACTTTTATATGGGTCATCGGATCTGATAGAGGCATGAATTTATTAGATGTGATTTATTAAATCCGACGGCCCACATAAAAGTTCTCACAGAAATCCGTGAAAACTGTTCTTAGGATATATATATATATATATATATATATATATATATATATATATATATATATATATATATATATATATATATATATAGAGAGAGAGAGAGAGAGAGGGTAAAGTGTTCCTAGTAGATGTCCTTAGATTACAATCTAAGGAGACGGTTTAAAACTCCAACATCTCTGATCGCACATTATCATCTTCATATTTTAATATGTATACATATAAAAATCAGGTGATTTGAAATTCGTTTACTCATTGATCTAATCGTACCACTTTGTTCTACTGTTAAAAACTGTTAATGTTTGAACTCAAAGAAAATAGAATAAACAAACTCTAAATCACATGATTTTTTATATGTGTACATCTTAGAACATGAAGAGAATAATATGTGATTAGATCATGAAAAAATTAGGATGTTTGAGTTTTAAACCGTCTCCTTAGATTGTATTTTAAATACTTTTTGCTCATGCATCAAGCAGGAAAAAATGGACGACCTATAATGAGTTAGTTAGTTTAACGATGTAGAACATTTGAAACCTAACAAAAATTAGTTTGTAGGGGTTTTAAATGTGTAGATCAGGATCAAATGGCCGAATCGAGAATTTGTATGTCTAAAGACATAGATCTAACTGATCGAAGCGGAACCGGCACTTGAAATGTGTATTTTATGAAATCAGTAAAATTCTTGTGTGTGCTAATGTTCCCTTGATACTTCCGTTATAGCATTGGCTCAACGGGTCAAATTCACAGGGACGAGAGGCGATAGAAGCATTAACAGTTCTTATTCACGTCGGTTGTTAACAAGTCTTCTTTGTTAAAAGAATGAAAAAGAAAATGAAATAAAAGAAATTCAGAAGTGATAGGTGAAGAAGACGATGAAATTGGCGATGAGAAAACAAATAAGAAATGATTGTGGAATCGATGGAAGAAAACAAGAAAGTAGAAACGAGAAATAAAAGAAAATGAAATAAGAAGCGGTTTTGGAAAAATGATAAAAGAGTTTGGAAAATAGTTTTTAAAACAAAGTAACAAGAAGGAAAAGAACTATAAAAGAAAACTCATGACTACTAACTACTAATTGCTCCACTAACCATGCTAACCTCTTAGTGATAGTTGCCTCACATGAATCCTTGGCCATCACAAATCCTTGGCTTCAAGAGATGATACAGAGCATAACACATAAGATTATTCTTCAACATTTAAACCACACATCTATACCACACAATAAGTTGCAAGCTACTATTAGATCATCAAAATCGGTTAGAGATAAGCATGAAATAAAAAAGACATTGCAAACTAGCAACTTAATGGGTTAGATGTTAGAAATGTTAGAATGTTAGAATCCATCATCATGAGCCATCAATGGCTCTTGCAAGAGCAAGGCATTGTAGAGACTATTAGATTCATGTGGATTATCAAGTAAGTGGTTAGATGGTTAGTGGTTAGTAGTTAGATTGTCATGAGAAGAAAAATTAGCTAAGCATCATGTAGAAGATGGAGAAGATTACAATGGAGAAGAAATGAGACACCTTTACATAGATTGTCACCATCTATTACATCAATCTTCCTCTTTCTCTCTCTGAATCTCTCAGCCCTAATACATGATCTAAAAATAAAATAAAAATATAAAAGAAAGAAGAACACCTACACTACACTACACTAAATGTGAAGTCTTGAGTTGCAAGTCTTTGTCTGTCTCTTATAATTTCATTTAAAGTCACTTGTTACTCAAGCTGTTTATCCTTTGTCACATCTAATTCAGTCTTTCTTCTTTTCTTCACTAGAAGATCATCCAAAGCTTCTTCAATGGATACTTTCGTGATCTTCTTAATATTTGAGAAATAGTGTTTTATCACCCCCGGTTCTTCAGTGTACAAATCTTATTTATAATGAAATCTACCCTATTGATTGGTAGACAAACATTAGAGAAACATCCTCTACTGTTAACTCAATTAGTTTGCTCTCAATAAGAAACATCCTTGACTCCCTATCATACTGGTCTATAATTTTCAGTACACTTATGTTTGATTTCATGCCTTTTTCAGTACCAAACTCCTTGTTGTAGAAGGCTATGAAAATTGCACCAAACAGGGTCTCCTTCATTGCATTCACAAAATTTGCCTGAATGTGCTTTTTGTATTTTCTGATGAATTTGCACATAGGTTTTAGGCTCGATCTCATAGGATGAACCTTCAGTTCTTACTTACGTATAGATGCAGAAACATTAACATAAGTATAAAATTAAAAAAACACACGGTCACAGTTCTTTTAAATAAATTTGAAAAAGACAAATGACTGCGACGTTGGTCGCAACAGTAGATAATAAATTATATTACTCTGCGACACTGCGACAGAGATCGTATTTTTCTAATTAACCCAATTAATTAACTAATGAGGACCTTGGTCAATGATTCAAAGTACTGCGACTCTTATTTCATCATAATACGACCAAGGTCGCAGTTGTTTTCCATTGATTTTGCAAAGGGGGAAAACTTATAAAAAAGGGGTCGAGGAGCTAAATTACAAGTATTCTGAAAAGATTACAAGTAGATCTCCTCTGAGATTCTGGAGAAGTGTGCTGATAGGAGTCTGGTCAGCGCGCGACCACTTTGTCCCTTTGACGATGCGATCGATGGGATTCCCTTCTCGCCTGGTTCAGGGAATCGGAGAACAGAAGGTTGGTAGAACCCTCTTGTTACTTCTCAAACTGTCTCCACTTGGGAATTCCTTCTTGCCTGGTTCCGGAGATTCCTTGGGAGGAAGATCTTAGGGTATCAACACCCTGATTAGAGAAGCAGTTCTCTGAATTCTTGAAAGTAAGAGAATAGATCTCTGTTTGGCTGTCTCCTCTCTCTGTGCGTGTGTTTTTGCGCGCCTCTCCTCGTATGCCTCTGGTGGGCTATTTATAGGGAGAGCAGGGGTATAATCGTCCCTTGAAAATCTGGAAACAGATTGAGTCAATCTGTTTAAATCTGGAAAGTCGCCTTGTTGCGAGGCTAGAATCAGCTTCTGCGAAGCTAGGAATAGCAGGTAGCGTCGATCTCCTGATCTGTTTTGATTCTTTTCAATTAATTGAAAGATCTCCCTTGATCCTCTTACTTGTTTTAGGAGAGTCAAGAGATTATAGTAAACAACTACCAAATTTGATCTCAGATTTGATCTTGAATAGATTTGATCTCATCTGGAGATTTAATTGGTCAAAGGTGACTATAAAAGACCCACAGCGGAGCTACTGCGTCGAGCTCGCAGCGGAGCTGGAAGGAGCATCTGGCGAAGTCAGAAGAAAGCTCTTCAGCGGAGCTGGATAAATATCTGTAGCGAAGGTACCGAACATCCTTCTGCGCGGTTGTGTGTGACTTCGAGCGAAGTTAACTCTCTGCGGAGTTAACTGAGCACTTCAGGCGAAGCTGTAAGTTAACTCTCCGATAAAGCTTTGAACAGCTTCAAGGCGAAGTTGGACAAACTTAGCCTCTCAGGTGAGGCTATTCCCTTGGGCTCATGTGATGCTAAGTGTTGAGCTAACTTAGCATCTTAGACCTGCTTAGGTCTCTTCAAAGATAATCTGGGCTTACTGTCTGCTTCACTGGATCAGTAGAGTCCAAGTTGCTGATCTGTCCCTCAGAGATGGGTACAGAACTGGTTGTCAGCTTGTCTGTCACTTGTCTTTTGTAAATGTCAACAAGTTTAGACATTGCTCAGGCTAGTCAGAAATCTTGTCTTTTTTAGAGTGTCAACAAGTCCCCCTTCAAAGTTTTTAAAAGTCTGCAATGGAATGGTTCAAACTTCGAAATACTTTGAATTTCTTTGATTGATGGTATGTGAAGTACGAACGTCGCCATGGTGGTTGAGTTCAGCTTCGCTTTCAATCCTGCTTCCGGATTGGAATAAGTTCGCCGAGGAATCGTGTAGATTCGCGATTCTGGATAGCTTCGCGTCTGGGTTGCTTCGCGTTCGAGCCTCCTAGAGTAGATTCGCTTCAAATTGGTCTTGGAACATCATTCCTTTCCCGAGGCCAACTGCCTTTTGGCTAGTTTCGAGAAGGATTGCCCCTTTTTCGAGGTTAGAATAACATCTCTTGCATTAACGAGGGAGATCATTGCTTCCGCGTGCATTCCCGAGGGAGACTATACCCTTTCTCAAGGCTCAGTAAAGGCCTTAAATTCGCTCGCGCTTCTAAGCTTAAAGCAGCGGCGGTGCGATCAGGCCATGAGGCCTATAAATAGGACACTTGAAGTCCTCTGCAGAGAAGCAGTCTGTTCATGACTTTTCCTGGTTGTCCAGAGAAAGATACTCAGATCTCTAAACTGCTGAGTTTTGGTCATCCAGAGACTTTTACCAACTTTAGGGAGCTTACTTCCCTTAATTTTAGCTTTACCAGTTACTTCAGGGATTGATTTCCCTTGTTCTTCATTTTGTATCTGACTGATTTGGATCTGTTGAATCTGCCTGTTAAGTTCGCCACATGGGCAAGAATTGGGACTTAGTCTCTTCAAGGTTGAGCCAGTCTTGCCATATAGGTGGGGTCAAGACTGCGTCCCTCTGGATCAGTCTGGCTTAGCCATATAGGCGAGGCTGGGACTTGGCCCTTTTTTGAGGCTTCTTCAGTATAATTGTCTTAGGCGGAACTATGACTTGGCTTATACTGAGCTAGCCCATCATCATTGCGCAAGCGAGGCTATCCTCTGCTTAACTGAAATCCATCCTTAAAGTGCAACTGGATCGGAAATAAATTGCTTCGCCTAAAGAATTTGACTTAGCGTATCATGCTTGCATTTTTTCTTTGCTTTACTGCTAACCTGTTTTCAGTTTGCATTGCAGTGAACTGTGCTTGCCAGTCTTTCATCTTAATGAAAGAGACCAGAAATTTGTCTCTTTATTTTTCAGTTAAAACTTTAATCCTAAGCAGGAGGAACAAACTGGGGCAGCTGATGCGTGTTCCCAGAAGAGGTTGGCAGTCGCTTATCCGAGATGATCCACTTCGAGAAGGGGCTGGTAGTCGCTTATCCGATATGATCCACTTCGGGAAAGCGAACGTCACCTTCTTTTGCCAATTTTCATTAAAGAAGATCCAGCTTTCTGGTGGCAACCGGTCCTTTGCCAATTTTCATCAAAGAAGATCCAGCTTCTTGATGGCAAAATCTGCCATTATGTGAAGGATTACGGCCTTGTGCAGGAGGAAGGCCTTTCGTGTCCAGTTAGTTTGGCTTGGAAGTAGATAGGACCACTTGTATGCCTTTGGAGCAATGATTCAGTTGTACGAATCACCTTGATGTAGCGTCAATGTATCTTCCCTTTTGAATCAAATAAAATGTTTATTTTTTGCTGTTTATCTGCTTTGTTCCCCTCCTTTTTGATTCGAGAACACCTGAGGTGGACCAACTTAGGCAAGTCTTTTCCCTAGGAGGAAATGAGAACTCTTAGCCGAGCTAAATTTCCGGCGAAGCTGAAAACAGATTTCCAAATAAGTCAGGAGCCAGTTTCTGACGAAGCTAGCACGAAATTTTCGCGAAGCTAGAGATGTGCTTTTAGCGGAGCTAAGGCATGTTTCTCAGCGAAGTTATTCAAGCGTCGCGCTAAGTCAACACTAGACTCACGGCGGAGTTAGCCCTGAGCGAGGCTGAAGTAACGCTTCTCGGGAAGGCGCTTAGGCGCCGTTTCAAATTAATTTGAAATGACTACCTACGCTCCTTTCGAGGAGGCAAAGTTTTAGGCAATCATTTGACTATAAAAGCCTGTTCAGCCTGAAAGAGAAGGCATCACTTCTCTTTGAATTTTCAGAGAACTCCGACTCTCTTCTTCTTCTTCCTCCTTCGTTTGGAATTTCAAGAACTTCTTCTTCAGTTCTCTAATGGCTCCCAAAAGACGAGCAGGAAAAGAGGTAGCAACCTCTACGACGGAGGGTCCCTCTCCTCCTCCGGTGATCGAACGACCTTTCGCGGGTAGGGATCTTTCCCTTTCGTTTAGAGATTTTCATCTCTTCTTAAAGCCAATCTTTCGGCTATTTCATAATGAATCTAGAACGATCCATTGTGATCTAGTGATCTCAGGGAGTTCAAGTCCCTTAACTTCCCTTAATTTCTTGATTAGGAATCTTAGAACCGAAGGGTCTATTCTTCAAGCTTCCAGGCGAAGCTATACCTTAGGCGGTTCACATCCTGTTGAATGATAGGATGCGAAGATAACCTTTGGAGCGCAACTGAAAAGGACCTTAATGCCCTTAAAATAATTTTTAAGTAGCAGTATTCTTCTGGCGAAGTTAGCTCTTGGGGATCCTTCGCATTGAGGCCAAGCTTTTAGAGTGAAGCTAATACTTAGATATTTTCTTGCATCCTGCCTTCGTGTGGAGTGCGAAGTTAAGCTGCAGCTACGAAGCTAAGCTTCGGGGCGAAGCTATTGTTAGGCCAGCTTCGCTCAGAGAGCGAAGCTATGCCTTAACAAAAATTACATTCTTATTTTAGGTCTCCTTCGGCTGATGAACTAATCATAGTCTCTCTTTATTTTTGCAGTGCACTATACTCATGGTCATCTGAATAGTCCCTTTGGCACAGCCAGGGGGCTGGATGGTAATGTTAACATGCAGTTCCAAGGGCAGGCTTTACTATTCAGCGAGCGGAGCGCTCCTGCTCGGGATGCACTTATTCATGCTGGGGATCAGCGTACCATGAGGAGTATCTTAACTACTGCTCCCCTTAAAGATTCTGACTGAAGAATCTATCGAAAGCCTGGCTTCATGTTTGGAGATGCAGCGCCAGACAACGATCACCAGCTGCTAGCCGGAGAGGGGCAGTGAATTTTCAAATTGGATGGTGAGAAGTACTATCTCCCATCTAGCAAGCGGCATTTTCCCTTGTCCTTCTTTCAATGTGTGACGAGGGCTCGGAAGATGCAGTGGAAAGTCTCGGCTCCGCCTTTGGGGTCTCTCCCATATGAAAAATATTTCCCGTGCGAGGCAGAATTGACACTTCTGGAGAAGCAGGAGCCCGCCTTATTTGAGACTTATCGGGAATTAATGTACCACCTCTACATTTACTCCAGCATGATGAGAGCCATAAGGGAGTTTCATGCAGTTTGAAGAGTTGGGAAAATTATTTGTTCCCTGACCTAGAAGGTACTCCTGAAGCAGCTCATTGTGGAGTTGCAGATGAAGACATCTTTCACCGAATGCAAGAGCACTCTCAAAGGGATTTGATTCTGGAAGAAGATGACGGACCCTATGAGAAAGGCGATATTCTTCAGAGTTTCCACCACCAGGCTCATCGACCGACGTCCCGGAAGACACTTCTGGCTGGTTTTTTAACGGTCTGGTTGAAGAGATGTGTGCTGCCGTCCTCGTCTGGCGATGTCATTCATCCGACTGTCTTATTGCCCGCTGTTCGTCTAGTCCATGGTCGTTCTTTTGGACTTCTTCCAGTCATGGTGTGCTGTATTCAGAGAGGCCTTCGTGTATTGACGGAGGCTTTCTATAGGCCACCAACAACGAAGCGGGGAAAAGGGACTATCTTGCCTCGCGACGGACCAAACCCCAGAATTGGTTTGCCATATACTTATTTGATAGCATGGTTCACCCTTCACTGCCCCTACATTATCCAAGCCGGAGAGGAGCCCCAAGAAGGTGTTCGAATGGCGCTTCTCCGTCGATTCGAGGGGTGTTCGTGGTCAAAGACTTATGTGACTGCAGTCCATAAACTGCTGTGCCGTCATGACGTTTATAGCCTTTTCCGATGCTTCCCCTACATTCGCGATGCAGGCTATGGTGAAGAATTTAAGGATGTAGGGGAAGGGCAGACGTCATTGAGTCGGGGAGTCTTCGAATGGCTGGTTAGCATCCGGTCATCACACTTGTTGTATAGAAGCGGGGACACCTGTTACTTAGAGCCCTATGTTCCGAGTCGGTTTGCCCGTCAGTTTGGGTATGACCAACTATATGTAGGCAATCTAAACAGTAGTCTGGCCTTTATAGGGAGCCTCATCGATGGAGCTCGTGCCTGACAGTTCTTCATTGCTGGCTGTACTGAGGCGCGACTGTGCACGCCGCTAAGGACTCCGAACCTTCTGACGACCCTGGGATTCTGCCAGTGGTATAGAACTTCGAACTCCACATCTACTAGATTTTTTATTAATTCCTTTGGTGTGAAGTTAATCTCTCAGCGGCTGAAGCGGAAGGTCACTGAGAAGAGCGAGGGTAAGAGGGTCCGCGTTCCAGGCCTCAGGGAATTCATTGCCGTTGATGACAGCGAAGCCTCGGATGCAGGAAGTCCTCGCTTTGAAGCGGATACAGGTGCTGAGGCTCCAGCAGTTGCTTCTGGTGGGGTAGGCACGACCCCCATGGAACATGTTGATGTGGAAGAAGTGGAGGAAGAAGATCCTGACGTTCACTTCAAGCGAAAGCGGGAAGGTGGATCTCGTAGGAAGAGGGTAGTGAAGAAGCCTCGTCGCTACGCTCCTACGGTTATTGCAGAGGGCGAATCATCTGCAGTGCCTCCTCCTCCTGTTCCATTAGTCATTAGGTTGTCGGCTCCTAGGCAGACTACTGGTAAAGCTGCTTCGGACCTGGGTAAGATCAGCTCTGTTCTTGTAATATACTTCTTATGTGTTCCACATAGCTCATTGTTTACTTTATGATTCAGGAACTGAGACGGTGAGAAGCCTGAGAGCTGAGGCTGCGGGAGAACAAGGGGAGCATTATGATCCCCTATTCACTTATAAAGAAGGCGATGAGGCTAGCTATTTCGCTATCTCGGAAGAATCTGGAGGTGATGTTGCCGATGTAGGTCCTTCAGGTGCTGGGACTTCAAAAGGAAGCCCTATGCCCTCCAGCTCTTTTGGGTGGACCACTGAGGGTTCGGCGAGCGAAGGTGGGCCGGCCGTCCGTGTTGACTCTGCCAAAGATTTTTCTATGGAGCCTAAGGGGGCTGATGCCGCTGTCGAGGAAGTTCGGAGAGAAACTGCGGCCACGACGGTTGAGGCGATATCATCTTTTGGCAGTGTTTTGACTTTTTGTAAGTAATTCTTCTCGTGATAGTCATTACGCCTTGCTTAAACAGAATCTTACTATAGGTGTTTCGCCTCTGGGTGCATCGACTTCAAGAGAGCCAACCAATCTTCCTGAGGGAACCAGGGGTGAAGTAAGTACTTCGACCGCGGCGGATGCTGCTGAGTTAGATGCTTTGTATCACGGGTTGCCCTCTTATCAGCCTGAACCGGCCAGAGGAAAGGGGATTGAGGGAACAGTAGTCGCGAAACCAACCTCACTTCCAACTATATTGGTAAGTGAGGTGCCATTGGTTTCGCCAGTGCCACCTATCTTACCGAGCGCGGAGCTGAAGGTGATTACCAGTCCTACTTCCCTAACATTTGTGGTTGAGCCAGCTCTCCCGAAAATAGTCAAGAGTCCTACTTCAGTTGTGGCTGGTGTACTGGTTTCAATGAGGACTCCTCCAAGATCACCGACGACCCTTCGTGTTGCTGCAGCCAGTGCTTCTATTATTTCCTCCATAGTTACGCTAGTGAAACCAGTGGAAACTCTGTCTTCAGGGGCTGCTCGTTTGTCAGGAGTAATTGAGGCCGAGAACGAATTCGTGGCTGAGTTAGCCGGCAGCTTTTATAAGAGCTTGAAGCGATCCATTGCTTTGGTCTTGAAAGGCTCGACTACATCATTCTCTGCTTTAAAGGTGGTCCTCTCCTGAAACATTGACAGTATCCAGGACTTTGGAGGTGATGACCAGGCCGCCACATTGGAGCTTCTGGTGGACAGACTCGAGAGGGATGTAGACGAATGGCGCCATCTTAGCCATTCAGATCTGGAGTCTTCAGTTAACGAACAGCTTGCGCATCTTGCTGCTCAGATATATGAAGCTCGTCTCGTCGCTCAAGAAGCTGCTAAGGCAATTTCTTCTGATTTGAAATCCTTGGAGACAAGGAAAGTAGAGCTCGGAGATGCCATAGACGCTTCTAGCAGTGCTCTTCTTGACGCTGAAGATAAAATTTAAAAGGCCAAGGAAATAATCAGGAAGGCTAATCTTCTTTTGTCCAAGGCTGAACCAGTGCGTCTTGAAGAGACTGTCCGGCTTGAGCAGCTTAAGGCCCAGAATGACAAAGTCTTGCGACAGGAGCTAGCACAGAGGGCAACCTTGGTTGAAATTGAAGCTCGCTTGACCCAGACAGCGAGCTTTAATGAGGCCGAGTTGAGGTCGCAGGCGCTTATCAGGGCTGCTGAAGAGAGGAAGACTAGGCTGGCCACTCTTGAAGAATAGATCAAGTCCTATGAAGTGCCGTTGTAGCTTGTAATCTGTGCATTCATGTATCCCTCTTTTGGAATCAATATTTTTACTCCCCCGTTGCATTTCTGACTTGTTTTATCTTCTGAATTTTTGCTTTCAAGTTGTATTGCAGCCCTTAAACGGAATAATGATATGACTAATCTAATCAGCGGTGATAAGCTGAGAGAATTAATCATACATTTGAGAAAATAGTCCTTACCGGACTGAAGGATGAGACCTGGCTATCTGTCGGTTCAGAGGTCGCAATGACGTAACCGATTAAGATGCCACCAAGCTCAAAATTTTGTCATATGATGACAAAGAAGGATGAGACTTGGCTATCTGCCTGTTCAGAGGTCGCAATGAAATAACCTATTGAGAAGCCACCAAGCTCAAAATTTTGTCATATAATGACAAAGACATAGTCCTTGCCGGACTGAAGGATGAGACTTGGCTATCTGCCGGTTCAGAGGTCGCAATGACATAACCGATTGAGAAGCCACCAAGCTCAAAATTTTATCGTATGATGACAAAGAAATAGTCCTTACCGGACTGAAGGATGAGACTTGGCTATCTGCCAGTTCATAGGTCGCAATGACGTAACCAATTGAGAAGCCACCAAGCTCAAAATTTTGTCGTATGATGACAAAGAAATAGTCCTTGCCGGACTGAAGGATGAGACTTGGCTATCTGCCAGTTCAGAGGTCGCAATGACGTAACCGATTGAGAAGCCATCAGTTCAAAATTTTATCGTATGATGACAAAGAAATAGTCCTTGCCGGATTGAAGGATGAGACTTGGCTATCTGCCGGTTCAGGGGTCGCAATGACGTAACCGATTGAGAAGCCACCAAGCTCATAATTTTGTCGTATGATGACAAAGAAATAGTCCTTGCCAGACTAAAGGATGAGACTTGGCTATCTGCCGGTTTAGAGGTCGCAATGACGTAACCGATTGAGAAGCCACCAAGCTCAAAATTTGGATGGGACTTGAAAGAAATTGTCAGAGGTATACTGTTAACGTGACAACCAAAGAAGTCCACTAAAAACTGAGTGGGACTCAGAAACTTGCTGGAGAGTTAGAAAATGAATCCCATAAAAGATCATATGTCAGAGGTGTAATGTTAACGTGACAAAAAGAACTTCGTAGGAATTCGGAAAGCAATTTGTCAGAGGTGTAATGTTAACTTTACAAAAAGATATGCCAGAGGTGTAGTGTTAAATATAGTATGAAAAGGTCTCGTTTTCACTGAGAAAATCGAGGAGATCACTGTCATAGGTTTAATGTTAACTTAACAGCGAGATGGATGCCAGAGGTGTAGTGTTAAACATAGCATGGAAAGGTCTCGTTTTCATTGAGAAAATCGAGGAGATCACTGTCATAGGTTTAATGTTAACTTAACAGTGAAATGGATGCCAGAGGTGTAGTGTTAAACATAGCATGGAAAGGTTTCGTTTTTACTGAGAAAATCGAGGAGATCACTGTCATATGTTTAATATTAACTTAACAGCGAAATGGATGTGCGGTATGAGCGGTTTTGGTCAAAAGTGTAGTATTAACTTGACCGAGAGATTCATTTACTGTTAGAGGTGTTTGAACATAGCAGTAATTCGAGTGGGTCGGTCATTCTTTATATGTGGCCTTACCATTCTATGGATGAGAATTGGTAAGTGATTTTGGAGAGGGAATCAAATGGGAACAGGTCCCTTAGGATTTTTAGCAAATCCTCAGCTGTCAACGGGTTTGATATGCCTTTACCAACTACCGTTTGAGTCGGGTTAGCCATGCTATTCCCCTCAGCATGATGAGTTGTCGAGGACTTATGTTGGGCTTAAAGGCCAACATTTTCCTCTATCCTTAACCGTTAAAAGTGTTGGATCATTTGGTTAGTGCATGTGTAACCTTGATTCTTCTTTGAGACAACCAGTGTATGATCAGCTTTCTACTGGCTTATGGTTGTATGATCTCGTTTGGAGGAAGAGAGGGGCGCTCCTTCTGCATATCTTGGATTTGAAGGTCTTGATCAGAGGTGTAATGTTAACTTGATCATGAGAAGGATCCTTAATCAAGGATAATATTTTTTTAAGAACTTGCCGTTGATCGGCATCATGAGTAAATCACCATCTGAAGTCATAAGGCGATATGCCCCGTTTGAATAGACTGTTTCTATTACAAACGGTCCCTCCCATTTGGGCTGAAATTTACCTTTGGTTTTGTGCGTCATGATCATTGGTCGTCTGACGGCTAAAATCAAATCTCCTTTCTGGAACTCTTTGTTTGACCTTCTTATTGAAGGCTTTTGAGATCCGAGCTTGATACAACTCAATGTGCTGCTGAGCTTGTAACCGCTTCTCATCTAGGACTTCGAGCTCTTGAAGACGCAACCGATCATTGTCCTCTAATGTGATCTTAGTGATCAGAGCGACTCGTAATGACAGCATCTGGATTTCCAATGGTATGACTGCTTCACACCCGCACACCAGGAAAAAAAGCGTATTGCCTGTCGGGGTCCGAACCGTGGTTCGATAGGCCCAAAGACATTCACTAAGCTTCTCATTCCAATCTCATTTATTCGAGGAGACAAACTTTTTGAGTAACTTAATGATTGTCTTGTTGAATGCTTCCGCCAAGCCATTAGCAGCGAGATTTTAAGCAGTTAAAGCCACATTCTGAATTCGGTATTTATCACAGAACCGATAGAATACCTGGCTTGTGAACTGGGGGGCCGTTATCATGGATGATCCGCCTAGGGACACTGAATCGATAGATGACATGGTGTTTGATGAAATTAACCACGTTGGAAGTTTTGACTTCAACCAGTGGTATGGCTTCTGCCCACTTTGAAAAGTAATCGGTTATTGCCAGGATAAACCGGTGTCCTTTTGTCGAAGATGAAATCACCTAGAGGGAGGGTGAATAGGTGATGGCTATATGAAATGTGGCAATAATGCGGAATTAAAAATTCTACTAACAAATTGCTCAAATTAAAAGACTAGCAATAAACACAATAAGTAGTACAAGAAATAAAGGAGTTGAGTTTAGAGAAAATTCGAGCAAACGCAAACACAAGTATATGTTTCCGAGGTTCGAGCCACGCTCTACGTCCCCGCCTTCACACTTGAAGGATTTCCACTATTGTTGATCCCACCGGATCGCCAATACAAGGACACACTTGTCCTATCTCTTGTGATGCCGCAACACCACCCGGAGCACACTAGCTCGCCTTGAGGCCAATGCCTCTACAACTTCACACAAGAAGAAAATGATCACACTTGATCGAAAATCGTTCACTTAGCACAATCCTATAACCAATATGTAGATGTAAAATTTTGGGATTATGTAGTGCAAATATCTAGAGTGAAGTAGAGGTATAGCTTCAAGAGGGTGTATGGAAATTTTGGCTTTGAAGATCTTTTCTCAAATGAAAGGCTTGAAAAGCTTATGAAAAATCTCTTGTCAAATCTTGTCTAAAAATTATTGTCCCATTAAGTTGAAATGACCTCATATATATAGGGGATGTGAAACAGGGTAAAAAGGCTGGAGAGATTCGTTGGGGTGAATTCCCAACAAAATCTGTTAGAAAAAATAGAGCTGTTGGAGTCTGTCAGAATTTCTGACAGCTGACGGTCGACCGGGCCGGTCGACCGCCAACGGTCATATTTTTGACCGTTGGGGGGCTACGGTCGACCGCCCCGGTCGACCCGAACAAACAGAGAGCACTGTAAGTGCCCCGGTCGACCCGAGCGGTCGGCCGACGTACACACATGCACAGCGTGCACGTCGGTCGACCGGGACGGTCGACCGGTTCCTGTCAGTTCTGAAAAATCAGAACTGCAGAAACCAGAACTTGGGTTTTTGGTTTTGGTCTTGTGGTTTGGGGTTTTGGACCTTGTAAAAATAGGAGTATGACCATATGTCACTACCCTAACATGTTAAAACATTTTGATAAAGATTTTCTTGATAAAAACTTGTTTTTCCAAAAGTTGGTTTTTCCAAAAACTTAAAGTTTCTAAAAACAAATTTCCAAACATGTTAACTATAAAACTAAGTTGGAAATAGAAATTGTTTTTGAAGCCATGAATCAAACTGAAGTGTGTGTGTGAGTGACAATCCCATAACTCTACTTCTAACATCTAGATTTTGACAAAAAGTCTAAAAGAAAAGTAAAAATACAAATCTTGGACTTTTTCATTGTCTTGATCTTGACTTGGTCTTTTCTTCAAAAACTTGTTCCCGAAGCTTTCTAATGTGCTTAGCTTAGGAATGCAAATCTTTAGCGGCGTCCAAACTTGTGAGTCTTGATAGTGGAGCCGTCAAATCAACTTGTATTGAACCTGAAATACTCTTAAACAAAATTGTTAAATATATAACTAAATATGGTTTGTTATCATCAAAATATTCAACGGGATATTGGGCTAATGGCCTTTGGGCCAACAATCTCCCCCTTTTTGATGATGACAAAACATATATAGTTATCATAAATATTTTGGGTAGAGACTTCAAGTGAAGCTCCCCCTCAACACATGCATATATAGAAAAATTCTACTCAGGCATAGATACATAGCACAAATGATAAATAGCAATACTCATCCACAATACTCATGTCCATGCCAAAGGTACTCATGTCATAAATTAGAAATGAAACACATGTCCACAAAGCATAACCAACATAAACAAGTACATGTCCACACAAACATAAATACAAGATAAAGATGTCCAACAACAGAAAATACTACAAAATATAAGTACACAAAATATGGAGTCTCTCTCAACAAATAACTCCCCCCCTTTTTGACATCATCAAAAGGGGCAGGTCACTCAGCACCACCAGCAGCATCATCCTCAGAAGAACTCTCCTCAGCATCGCCTTCCTCAGACGAACTCTCCTCAGCGTCACCCTCTGCCATCGTCTCATCATCATCATCATCATCATCATCATCATCATCCTCATGACCTGCCTCCTCTGGATCGATGCCAGCAACGCCTGGCTGTGGAGGTGGAACAGCTGCCGGGTCTCTGGCAGGAAATGGAGGGCCGGAGGATGGAAGAGGACGAGCAATGGTCGTGGGATCTGGACCAAGCATATCGAATTTCGCAAATAGTGTCCCAAATTGCGAGTCCACGAATCTCATGGCGTTCGCAAAGTAAGAAATGTCATTGCGAATTCCCTGGAAGCGCGAGTCCATCTCCGCGCGAAGGGCTGCATCTCGCTGCTCCATATCCACACGAAAGGCTGCATCTCACTGCTCAAACTGCTGCTCAATCCAGGACTGGTGCTCCTGGATCTGAGAGCGAATCTCAGAAGAGACAAAAGACTGGAACTCAGGAGATAAATATGAACCGGGAGCAGAGGAAATCCCTAGGGCCGAAGAAGACCCTGGGGCAGATGAAGATCCTGGTACTGGAACTGGAGGGGGCTGCTCAGGAGGGGCTCGACGAATCTGAGCCTGCATCCTCTTCAAAAGAGTGCAGTCCAAGTTCACAGAGGGTTCGGAGGGAGTCTCCGAAGAAAGATCAAATCCTAAATGTTTGAGAAGATAGGATATGAGCATGCCATAAGGCAAATGCCTACCGTACATGCGGATCTGATCAGAGGCCATGTGAGAAGCAATGAGATGTGGGAAATTGATCTTAATGCCTTTCAGAAGACAATAGATGATCAATAGAACAGGACCCCTAGCATTGCTATACTCACCGGACTTAGGTAAAATGTTATAAAAAACAAATTTGGCTAGGACTTGGGCGGTGAACGTGAACTTGTTCACTTCCTCATTCCTAACCAAACCGGGATTGTCATTCCCGTGTAACAAGGTGGAAGCGGTGAGCGCAGACTCATCGTCCGGATATTCAAAATCTTGGAGATCAAAGGTGTAAACATCAGCTCCTCCAGAGGAGAGATGCAGAATATCAGCAAATTGGGATAGGGGAATGTCAATATCCTTCCCAAGAACACGAGATCTCACTCGATTTCCCTCAAAAGCAAAATTTGCATAGAAGTAATGTACTAAGGAGGGGTACACAGGTTCCCTAATGGCCATGAATTTATCCAAAGAATTTCTTTTCAGGATGCGGGGGATGTGGAGATGTTCAAAGTCTTTTAGAATCACACATCTCCCTGTAATAATAGCTTTCTTAGAAAGTATGATGAATCGATTTTCAGTTAGCTCATTAACAAAGGGTCGTTTAGGTTTTGGAGTGGTGGAAGATGAGGGAACTATACTTTTTTCCTTCTCAGACCTAGATCTCTTTGACATTTTGGGAGAAAAATGTGATTTTTAGTTAGATTTTTAGGGTAGATGGATATAGCTTGATCTAAACAAAAGAAACCTAAAAATCTTTGACAAGTGAAAGGAAAACTAGGAGCTAGATATCAAGATTTAGAGTAAAAAGATGATTTTTATCTGTAGGAGAGAAACCCTAACCCTAGATCTTGAAATCCCTGAAATCTATTGGTGAGGAAGCCCTAAGACTGAAGATCCAACCCACACGGAGTGATTCCAACTTGGGTTTTGAAGGAATTTGAGAGATTTAGAGTTGGGAGGATTTTTGGAGAAAAAGGGAAGAACTGCTCGTCGGTTTGGTGAGAGGGAAAGTGAGAGAGAGTGTGAAGTAAATAGCAGATTTGGGGCTGAAATCGACGCACGGTCGACCGGGCCGGTCGACCCGAAAAACCCGAGAGCTCTGAACTCAGAGCGGTCGACCGTACGGGTCGACCGGCAACAGAGAGCAAAAATTTGTTCTCTTTCAGGCACTGGCGGTCGACCGGGGTTAGGGCCGGTCGGCCGGCTTTGCCCAAAAGCTGAGAACAGAAAGAGCTCCAAAAAAAATTTAAAAGGAAATATTTAGTAAATAAAGTAGGATATATATAACATACAAAAATACAACAATGTTTTTAAATCTTCATTAGGTTATCATGTCAACCAAAAATATTCACACAAAACATTTTATTTAATTTTCATACAAAAACAAAGTTTTAGAGATGTTGAAGCCGAATACCCGGTGACGGGTTCTGAACTTCATCCTCATGATTCCTCTAGATATGAGTTGAGGTGCGCAATTGCCATCTCTAAGGTATTTGCTCAAATATGAAATTTTACAAAATTTATTTCTTAGTTTTTGAAAAATACAATGTGTATATATAAATAAGCTAGTCTAGGCATGGCATGTGGACATACAATGGACATGGTATAAAAGACAAGATATTAAAACATGGCATATACACAATCAAGATAGAGATGTAAGTTTACACTAGTATATATCAATGTAGCATAAAAGTAAACTAACAATCCTATACATGTGTATATAAATAACCAAAAAAAAAACTTTTAAATGGAGAAGTTACCAAGCATGGGCAATCTCCAAAATAGGTCCCTCCAAGATAGCGATGCAAATGCGATGTGTTCTTTGAGCTTAGTTGCATCCACCACCCGGGCACCGTTTCCCCCTAAGTCTTGGAGGAAGAAGATCCACCTGCATCATCTAAATTTGGTGGGTCTTTTGGTACCCATATCTTTTTGGGTCCTTTAGGATTAGTACCGGGACGAACCCAAACATATTTATTATGCACATTATTTTTAGCAAAACAAAACTTTTCTAAATGGCCTTTGCGGCCACAATGCGTGCAAATATAAATTCTACCACTACCATACATGTATGCATGCTTATGTGTGTGTGCATGTTTCCGTGCATGTGCATGGTGAGTGTGTTTCCCTTGGGTTACTCCCTTAGGAAATCTAGATGCAAATTTAGTTAGATCAAAGGCACACTTTTTAAGAGTTGAATCTAAAACATCAACTCGTTTTTGCATTTCCACAAAATCATTTTTATTACATGATGCAATGGGGGTTTTCCCTTTACAAGCTAGTTTGTATTTTTCAAAGTCAATTTTTATTTTCTTAAAAGCACAAGATAAATCATTTTTCTCTTTTTCAATAATATTAATTTTATCTTTTAAAGACTCATTTTCCCTTTTTAGTTTCTTATTATGAGATTGAGAAATCTCATACATATGTTGTAATTCTTCGAAAAATTGAGCTAATTCATCCATAGTTAACTCATCCTCATCTAAAGAGTTGTCAATAGTTACCTTCGAAGCATCGTCTTCATGTGCCATAAAACACATGTGCGCGGCGTCGTTCTCCTCTTCGAAATCTGACTCCGTGTCATCCCACGTGGCCACCATTGCTTTCTTCTTCTTATGGCCGTTCTTGGAGGTTGTGGCTTGGAGAGTGGGGCAATCGGCAATAAGATGTCCGATCTTCTTGCAATGGAAGCAAGGACCGGGTTCTTCTCTTTTCTTCTCAAATCTTCCTTGAGGTCTCCCTCTTCGGAAGTTGCTTTGCCTCCCTTTCTTGTAGAACATTTTGCCCACCTTCCGGATGAGCATGGCAAAATCTTCATCGCAATCATCCGATGAATCATCCTCTTCATGGATGGTTGGAGTGGCTTTGAAGGCAGGTGCTTTCTTCTTGGGTGCCTCCCTTTCTTCTCTTACCTTCATCTCCATCTCATGCGTCTTGAGATTTCCGATGAAGCCGGAGAAGTCCATCTCCTCCCTATCGTTGAGTTCCTTGAGGGTGGTTGCTTTTACTTCCCATGCCTTGGGAAGAGCTCTAATGACCTTGCGTATCTTTTGGTCATTATCAATTGCGTCACCTAGAGAAGATAATGCATTAGTGATCTTGGTGAAACGCGTGAGCATGTCATCAATGCTCTCATTATCAAACATGTAAAAATTCTCATATTGAGAACGTAACAAGTCAATCTTGGATCTTTTGACTTGTGACGTTCCCTCATGAGTCACAATAAGAATGTTCCAAACTTCAAATGCGGATTTGCAATTTATGATGCGTGATAAGTCATCCTCATTTAAGGCTTGGGTTAATGCATATTGGGCTCTAGCATTAGCTTCATAATCCTTGGAGGTGTCCTCGAACCATGAGCTCTCATCAGTGAGGGGTTCAACAAATTCTCTTGTAATGGACCTAGTAACCCTAACTCCTAGGGACTTAAGGAAGAGGTTCATCTTGACCTTCCATATGGGAAAGTTCAAGCCATCAAACTTTGGTGGGGACTTGATGCTGGAAAAGTCAAGTGATGCCATGGATGAATAATATAAAGCACAATAAATGAAGAATGCAACTAATATAGCCAAATAACAAGGATCTCCCTAAGGTGGTTAAACCAAATTGTAGGGTTAGGCTCTAATACCAATTGAAATCACCTAGAGGGGGGGTGAATAGGTGATGGCTATATGAAATGTGGCAATAATGCGGAATTAAAAATTCTACTAACAAATTGCTCAAATTAAAAGACTAGAAATAAACACAATAAGTAGTACAAAAATAAAGGAGTTGAGTTTAGAGAAAATTCGAGCAAACGCAAACACAAGTATATGTTTCCGAGGTTCGAGCCACGCTCTACGTCCCCGCCTTCACACTTGAAGGATTTCCACTATTGTTGATCCCACCGGATCGCCAATACAAGGACACACTTGTCCTATCTCTTGTGATGCCGCAACACCACCCGGAGCACACTAGCTCGCCTTGAGGCCGATGCCTCTACAACTTCACACAAGAAGAAAATGATCACACTTGATCGAAAATCGCTCACTTAGCACAATCCTATAACCAATATGTAGATGTAGAATTTTGGGATTGTGTAGTGCAAATATCTAGAGTGAAGTAGAGGTATAGCTTCAAGAGGGTGTATGAAAATTTGGCTTTGAAGATCTTTTCTCAAATGAAAGGCTTGAAAAGCTTATGAAAAATCTCTTGTTAAATCTTGTCTAAAAATTATTGTCCCATTAAGTTGAAATGACCTCCTATATATAGGGGATGTGAAACAGGGCAAAAAGGCTGGAGAGATTCGTTGGGGTGAGTTCCCAACAAAATCTGTCAGAAAAAATAGAGCTGTTGGAGTCTGTCAGAATTTCTGACAGCTGACGGTCGACCGGGCCGGTCGACCGCCAACGGTCATATTTTGACCGTTGGGGGGCTAGGTCGACCGCCCCGGTCGACCCGAGCGGTCGGCTGACGTACATACATGCACAGCGTGCACGTCGGTCGACCGAGACGGTCGACCGGCTCCTGTCAGTTATGAAAAATCAGAACTGCAGAAACCAGAACTTGGGTTTTTGGTTTTGGTCTTGTGGTTTGGGGTTTTGGACCTTGTAAAAATAGGAGTATGACCATATGTCACTACCCTAACATGTTAAAACATTTTGATAAAGATTTTCTTGATAAAAACTTGTTTTTCCAAAAGTTGGTTTTTCCAAAAACTTAAAGTTTCTAAAAACAAATTTCCAAACATGTTAACTATAAAACTAAGTTGGAAATAGAAATTATTTTTGAAGCCATGAATCAAACTGAAGTGTGTGTGTGAGTGACAATCCCATAACTCTACTTCTAACATCTAGGTTTTGACAAAAAGTCTAAAAGAAAAGTAAAAATACAAATCTTGGACTTTTTCATTGTCTTGATCTTGACTTGGTCTTTTCTTCAAAAACTTGTTCCCGAAGCTTTCTAATGTGCTTAGCTTAGAAATGCAAATCTTTAGCGGCGTCCAAACTTGTGAGTCTTGATAGTGGAGCCGTCAAATCAACTTGTATTGAACCTGAAATACTCTTAAACAAAATTGTTAAATATATAACTAAATATGGTTTGTTATCATCAAAATATTCAACGGGATATTGGGCTAATGGCCTTTGGGCCAACAGAAGAGGGGCTGATTGGCCCTACGACATCGATTCCCCATGCTTCAAATGGCCATGAGCAATAGTTGGGTGGAGCAACTCCGGAGGCTGGTGTGTGAAGTCCGCATGAATTTGGCATGCTTTACACCTTCGTGCATATTGGATGGCATCGGCTATCATGCTTGGCCAATAATATCCAAGCCTATATAATCTGTCTTTATGTTTTGAACCTGGCTGATGAACTCCGCATATGCTGTCGTGTGCTTCTTTAAGCACTTCCTGTGCCTCTGAATTAGAAAGGCAACGGAGGAGGACACCGTCATATGAACGACGGTAAAGTGTCTTCAGAGTTGGATCATAGTAAAAACAGAGAGTCCTTCGTCTGATAGATGTCGCTTCTTTAGGATTGTCTGGCAGTAGACCATATAGAGCATAGTCGATGAAAGGAAATTACCAATCCCTCGGCTCAAGATCCGTCGAGATATTATAGACCTCTCTGGTTCTTAACATATGTTTGGAGCAGACAAGGTGTCGAGTCGCCATTGTAAGGTGATATTCGGTATCGACTGGCAACGCTAGTGTTGTTGCTATTGCAGCAAGAGCATCTGCCTTAGTATTCTGAGATCGAGATACGTTCCCGATGTAAAAGCTATCAAACAGATTAGCCATTTTGATGACTGTGTGATAATAAGGCACCAAATCCTCGTGACGGACCTCATATTCGCCTTTAACCTGATTGATAATCAGTTTTGAATCGACGTAAGCTTCAAGGTAGCGTACCCCCATTCCGTGAGCGAACTGAAGACCAATAAGTAGAGCATTATATTCCGCTACATTGTTGGAGCATGATTCCGTCAGAGAAAATGCTCTAGGAAGGACGTGATTTTGGGAAGAGATAAACACAACCCCCACGCCGGCAATGATCCTACCTTTAGGGCCTATTCGTGATGCTCTATCGAAGAACATCTGCCAAACTTCATCCTCTGAAGTTACATTAGATTCGAAGACTTCATCTGGAATATCTTCATGAAGTTTAGAGTTTTTCAGAACTGGATGAGCAGCCAAGAACTCTGCAAGGGCCTGGCCTTTAACCGTCCTTTGAGGGATAAAGAGCATGTCGTATTAAGACAAAAGAAGCGCCCATTTAGCTAATCTTGAATTCAATGATCCTGGCTTCATCATGAGAAGACGCAAAGGATTCACTCTGAAAATGACATGTATGGTTTGGCCGACCAAATAATGTCGTGTCTTCTGAACGGTAAAGACAAGAGCTAAGCACTCCTTCTCAATAGGATTATAGCAAGATTTTGCCCCTATCAGAGTCCTGCTCAGATAATAAATGGCCTGTTCGTGACCATTGTCGTCTTTTTGAGCAAGCAGGGCACCAAGAGAATGGTCCATAGCTTTCACATAAAGTAAGAACGGTTTCCCTGATGTGGGAGCTACTAAGACTGGAGGTTTTGTGAGATATCTCTTGATATCCTCATAAGCTTCCTGACAAGCTTGATCCCATACAAAGGAAACACCCTTTTTCATGAGTCGGGTGAACGGTTGACAGCGGCCTGAGAGATTTGCGATGAATCTTCTAATATAAGCCAGTCTACCTTGCAAGCCTCTAAGCTCTTTGAGATTCCTCAGTGGATGCATGCTCTGAATGGCTTTGACTTTGTCTGGGTCAAGATGAATTCCTTTTGATGTAACAATAAACCCAAGGAACTTGCCACTAGAAACTCCCAAGAAGGATTTTGTCGGATTCATCTTTAGCTGATGAGCCCGCATTATGTGGAACATTGTTCTCAAGTCACGATGATGGTCGCTCTTATTGCGGCTTTTGACAGCAATGTCATCTACATAGCATTCAACCGTTTTTCGGAGATGATCGCGAAAAATTGTGTTCATTGCCCGCTGATAGGTTGCTCCGGCGTTCTTTAGCCCGAAGGGTATGACAGTGTAACAGTATACCCCCAATGGCGTCCGGAATGAAGTATGCTTCTCGTCGTTGGGATACATCTTAATCTAATTGTACCCTGAAAAGCCGTCCATGAAAGACATTCTTTCGAATCCACAGGTATTGTCAATCATGACATCGGTGATGGGCAGTGAGAATTCGTCTTTAGGACAAGCTGTATTGAGATCACGGTAGTCGATGCAGATCCGTATTTTTCCATTCTTCTTGAGGATGGGAACGATATTAGCAACCCAATCTGGATGCTGTTCCTCCCGTATGAAGCCACATGCAATGAGCTTATGAACTTCAGCTTCAATAGCCTCCATAATGTTCGGACGAAACCGACGTTGTTGCTGTTTGACTGGATTGGCGTCAGGTTTGATATTCAGACGATGCATGGCTACTTGTGGGTCAAGTCCGGGCATGTCTACGTAGTTCCATGCAAAAACATCTATATACTCCTTTACGAGTATTATTAATTCTTCTTTTTCCATAAGTGATAAGCTCTCACTTATAAAGATGGGTTTAGGGTGATCTTGACTACCCAAGTTGACCTGGATCACCTTATCTTCAGTAGGTGGTTCGCGCTATTCGAATCGCTTTTCCCATTGGAGATCTAATTGCTGAGCCCATGGTTCCTCATCAGTAGCTTCCGCTGGCTCCAATTGACTGCTTGAAGTCATATTAACGGTAAGATTCTCGAACATCATTCTCACACTGACATCCGAGTCCACTCGGAGAAAGAGGCAGAATGTGATGGGATCGGTTTGTCGTCCTTGGATTGAGCCGTTACTGGTGGTGTGGGTATAACGTATCCCAACCCCCTACGTGTATTATCATAGTAATTTGCAGGTTTCCCTCTCGGCATAAAGTTACGCAACAAACTACGTCTTCCTCTTTCGAAATTCAAGCCTTTCCCCGCTTCAGGTTGTACCCCATTTTCTTTATCATATGGTGCGCTGGTTGCGCATAGTGAAAAAATTGTGGGGGGTCTGAGTCTGAACTTGAATCTGTAGCTGTGGACCCTCGTGGTTGGGCTTTACCGAATATTATTGGTAACTGACCGTCTTTGGATGGAGGGATCACTAAAATGGCCCCTTCTATAGATTCGATGGGTGTACCGGATGCACTTGGTTTATGTAAAGGCATGTGCAGAGAACTATCCGTAACGGATTCAAGCAATCCAACACTCAGGTTAATCAAAGGAAATATTATCATTAATTACCCATTTGCCCTCATCTTCAGAAGGAGTGTTACATTGGGGATTATTAAGATATGCTATAATCGGTTCACCAATCAAAAATGGCTGGCATGTCTGCTTCAGATTCTAAATCCGCCTCATTGCCACTATCATCATCATCCGGCAATGATTCTTTCGATGTTTCACCGGTCTCTTGATGTAGGAGAGCATCAGTAAAATAATTTTCCACCCCTTTGAATGGTTGCTTCTCAGCGAAGACAGTTCGTACTGTTGCATTATCTTCAACATATTTGAAACACTGGTGCAGAGTTAAGGGAACGATCCAGTTGGCGTGGATCCACGGTCGTCTTAGTAACAAGTTGTACGACGTGTCAGCGTCAATTACATAGCACGTCACTTCTGACTTCAGGCTCCCGATTCAGCAACGGAGCCGAATTTTCCCAAGTGGATGACTACTTCTGGCATTAAAACCGTATATTGTTGTAGTGGTTGCGGACAACCTATATAGTGGTAAACCGAGGAAGTAGAGGAGCCTTTTGGGGATGATGCTGAATGCAGACCCCGGATCAACCTGCACCCTTTCAATGCATGTTGAACCAATGTATCCGGTGTAGTACAAAGGTCGATCGTGTTTGTTATCCTTGAGAAGCATATCCTCCGCTGTGAAGGTAATAACAGGTACCTTTGATTGTACATGATGGCATTCAGGGCAAGAAGACTGAGCGTCATCTTTAGGGATTTCTGGTATATACGTCAGGAATGATTCTGAATTAGCCAGTGCATCTCTGAGTGCTTCTCTTGTCTTAATACGAGCCGGGATATTAGTCAGTTGGGCCAATATGTCAAAACGAAAGGGCGTGTCAAGCCCTGGGCCTGAAGGCTTCTTCAGGACATGGTCGAACCGGACTTCCTTTGACTTCTCCTTTCCCTTGATTGAAACTGAAGCGGGTGCTGGTACTTGTACTGACGTCGTCTGCTGTTGTGTCTCGTCAGTAGCTTTCTCATACTATTTTAAGTATGATTTTCGGATCGAGTACCTGTTGGCTGAGGTACATCAGCCTGCATCATGCAAGCGTGCTTTTTCCCTTCGGAATCGCTGAGAGAAGCTGATGTGAGGTTGCCATCATCCGACAGGATGGAGATGACATTGCAAGGTTTGCCCTTCGACTTGGACTTCTTTGAATCCCATTGTTCGTCTTGGACAAGGTACGGGTGTATCCACATGATTTCTCCTGTCTCCAGTGTCAAGGGAACAAGACCTTTATTCTCTTGAGTTTTAGCTGCAGGATGTTTGACTTCCAGTCGTGGTGCAGGAATCGGAAAGGTCCCGTCAGGAACTGTGACCTTTGGGGTTTTCCGAACTCGAGGGTCACCATGTTTGTAGTGACTTTCTTTTGCTCTGACTTCAGTGTCAGGACTCCGGCGTCGACCAGAGCTTGAATTCTGTCCTTGAGGACAAAGCACTTGTCGGTAGGACGATGAATCATCCTATGAAAGAGATAATATTTGGGATCGTTCATGCGTCCTATTTCATTAGGACGCCGAGCATCCGGCAGCTTCAATTTATTCCTTTTATGGAGTAAATGAAATATTGTGATCACCTGATCGTCTTTGAAGGAGTACTGTTTTGGAGGAAACCTAGACTCCTGATTATTGAAGCTGCTCTTCTTGGCCTTCGACGGAACATCCCCTGATAATTCGATGGACATAGTCTCTTTCCCTTTGGCTTGAGAAGACTGTGCCATGTCGCCACGTCCTTTTTTATTCATACCCCATTTGCCTTTGGGGGTGGATGCTTCGAACTTTTTAGCCGACTTTTCGGCTATCTCAGCTTGCTCGACC
Organism: Agave tequilana; assembly: GCA_038442645.1. NCBI lineage: Eukaryota > Viridiplantae > Streptophyta > Magnoliopsida > Asparagales > Asparagaceae > Agave > Agave tequilana. The sequence continues at coordinate 233,819 of JAVJIF010004353.1, forward strand.
AGTTCTTTCCAAGTATGGGCTTTGACAGCTCCCATGCGAATTTCTACTTGGTCAAAGAAGTTGTGCCTGTATGTTTATAAGAGCATGGGTAATGGCATCCCTACTGGGCACATCAGAGACAAGTTTCTGAACCGCTCAATGTAGTCACGGACAGATTCACCCTTCTTCTTTAGGTAGAGAGGAGTTTGTCCATGGTTACCTCGGCATCATCCTCATAGAAACGAGAAAGAAATCGGGTTTCCAGGTCGATCCAGGAATTGACAGAACCCGGAGGGAGACTTTGGAACCAGTCAAATGTTACCCACTTTAAGGTGCCAATGAACAGTCTAGCCATGATAGCATCATTGTATATAACATTATCGGTCTGAGATCGAAAATAGTAGATGTGCTGGTTTGGCGAGCTCTTACCATCGTACGTATGTAACGTTGGTGGTTTGAACTTTGGTAGGTATGGTACTGAATCCCATTCTAGCGGGTAAGGACGGACTGCCCCTACTTTCTTTAGTTCATCCCTCTGAGTTAGGGATGCGATTTGAGCTTGGATGCCTTTAAGAACTTCAGGGTCTAAAGAAGAACCCTCCTTTGACTTCTCCGTCCTTGGCTGTTCATTGCTAAGATGTTCTTCCTCATCATGGTTACTCCCGGCATCATTATTATTCTGATTATTGAGGAGTTGAGCGAGCGTCTGTTGAATGTTGTCCAAAGCTTCTTGCTGGGTCTTGGAAGTTTGCTCCTGAGCTTCCAACCGTCGATGAAGGTCATCATTACCGTTATCAGCCATATTCACTGATACTCTATACGTTCGTACCGAGCTGACTGTTGCCGAAGAGGCATACCCACTGTCTTTGTCCTCTTCATCAGACCATTGGACTAATCCTTTCATTGGTTTGGTGAGGTTATTGCAGTTGAAGAAGATGGTTGTTCATAACTGTAAGGTATTGCGACCTTAGATCTGGTGTTCCGGAAGACACCTTCTTCATGTACAAAGACTTCACCCAGGCCTGGGCTATAATCCGGATCTGGGAAACTGTAGGGAGTGTCGTGGGATGCTCGTCTGTCCCTACGCAGCTCTCATCCTCTTCTGATCATGTTAACGGATGCAGAGGGCAGATCTCGCGATACGCTCCTTTTGCGATGTTTCATCGAAGGTTGCACCGACAGTCGATCAAAAACTGATCGTCGGCCTGGAGGAGTGGCGGGGATTGGTCTTAGCTGGCAATGGACTGAGTGGATTGTCACTAACTGACATCCCACTAGTTGACAACAGGAGGGAGAAATTTGGAAAGATTCTAACTCCCATTTGCTTGTCAAGAATTCCCGCAAGTCAGACCCTGTTGGGCCAAAACGATCCAGCGCAGAGGTTCTGTTGGATTGCACATAGAATGACGTCCTGTTCTTTTCACCACGGCAGAGGTAATTAGCACTAGATAGTTCTTTAGCCCTAACTTCGTGGCTAAGAGCCTTGGGAATGTCCTTGGGTGCTGAAGCTGCATAAGCACCGCTATCAACACTTAAGGACGATCCCTTAGCTCCGCTGCGAAGGGCGAGCTTAGTGTTTGATGAACTGGGGAGCGAAGCACGCTGTGGTGCTTTATCCGCTATGTTGCTGCGAAGGTGATTAGCCCTAGATAGTGCTTTGGCTCTAACTTTGCAGCTAATAGCTTTGGAAATGCCTTTGGGCGCTGAAGCTACATAAGTACCGCTATCAGCACTTAGGGGCAATCCCTTAGTTTTGCTGCAAAGAGCGAGTTTAGCACACTGTGGTGCTTTGGTTCCAACTTCGTGGCTGCAAACTCCATGCGTACCCTGAGATACTGTGCTTGGCACACCATCGATAGCTTCGCTCATAAGAACGAGGCTGGCGCGAGAGTTACTGCTCCTGAATTAGGCGAAGGCATCATCGCCGTTGTAACTTCGCGGCTAACAGTCCGTCGAAACAGGCAAGCATCTTGCCTTTTTCTTCGCGAGAGAGGCGAACTTGTGGCGTAGCTAAACTTGAGGCTTCATATAGAGCCTTCTGCTTTGGCCTCCACATCTGCTTTGAAAAAGGAGACTTAGGTTCGCAGGGAACCTGACTAGCCACACGCGAGGCTGAGAGGGGTTGGAAGGATTCTGCTTCCGGTTTCTGCTCCGAAACCTTGGCCATCGAGACCTTTCTATGCTTTCGTGCATGGAGCATTGGACCACCCCCAGAGAGGAGTTCTTCGAATTTTCCTTTGTCGAAGTGAACGACTAGGTTTTCGAAGGTAACAGGCTGAAGTTTCTGACCCTTGCATTGCGGGCCTGCTTCCTTGTTGTGCTAGAGGACCGTGGTAGGCTCGCAGAGAGCCTCATCTGTCTCCACAGAGACTTGCTTCGAAGATTTAGCCAGAGGGGCTCTGGCCACACCGACTTCCTTGAATTCAGAAGTAGACCCGAAGGTCTGTTCGTCGCATTATGACACTTGATTCTCAACAGTGGAGAATTCTATCCCCAGCGGAGTCGCCATCTTATTTTTCATTGATTTTGCAAAGGGGGAAAACTTACAAAAAAGGGGTCGAGGAGCTAAATTATAAGTATTCTAAAAAGATTACAAGTAGATCTCCTCTGAGATTCTGGAGAAGTGTACCAATAGGAGTCTGGTCAGCGCGTGACCACTTTGTCCCTTTGACGATGTGATCGATGGGATTCCCTTCTCGCCTGGTTCGGAAAATCGGAGAATAGAAGGTTGGTAGAACCCTCTTGTTACTTCTCAAATTGCCTCCACTTGGGAATTCCTTCTCGCCTGGTTCGGAGATTCCTTGGGAGGAAGATCTTAGGGTAACAGCACCCTGATTAGAGAAGCAGTTCTCTGAATTCTTGGAAGTAAGAGAATAGATCTCTGTTTAGCCGTCTCTCTCTCTCTCTCTCTGTGCGTGTGTTTTTTCGCGCCTCTCCTCGTATGCCTCTGGTGGGCTATTTATAGGGAGAGCAGGGGTATAATCGTCCCTTGAAAATCTGGAAACAGATTGAGTCAATCTATTTAAATCTGGAAAGTAGCCTTGCTGCGAGGCTAGATCAGCTTCTGCGAAGCTACGAATAGCAGGTAGCGTCGATCTCCTAATCTGTTTTGATTCTTTTCAAATAATTGAAAGATCTCCCTTGATCTTCTTACTTGTTTTAGGAGATTCAAGAGATTATGGTAAACAACTACCAAATTTGATCTCAGATTTGATCTTGAATAGATTTTATCTCATCTGGAGATTTAATTGGTCAAAGGTGACCATAAAAGACCCACAGCGGAGCTGCCGCGTCGAGCTCGCAGCGGAGCTGGAAGGAGCATCTGGCGAAGTCAGAAGAAAGCTCTTCAGCGGAGCTGGATAAACATCTGTGGCGAAGCTACCGACATCCTTTTGCGCGGTTGCATGTGACTTCGAGCGAAGCTAACTCTCTGCGGAGTTAACTGAGCGCTATAGGCGAAGCTGTAAGTTAGCTCTCCGATAAAGCTTTGAACAGCTTCAAGGCGAAGTTGGACAAACTTAGCCTCTCAGGTGAGGCTATCCCCTTGGGCTCATGTGATACTAAGTGTTGAGCTAACTTAGCATCTTAGACCTGCTTAGGTCTCTTCAAAGACAATCTGGGCTTACTGTCTGCTTCACTGGATCAGTAGAGTCCAAGTTGCTGATCTGTCCCTCGGAGATCGGTACAGAACTGGTCGTCAGCTTGTCTGTCACTTGCATTTTATAAATATCAACAAGTTTAGACATTGTTCAGGCCAGCCAAGAATCTTGTCTTTTTTAGAGTGTCAACAGCAGTATCTTATTAAAGTAACTTAGTAGAATAGACTTCGCCCCAGTCCCTAAAAAAAGAGAGAAGGGACGATAACACCGCGATCAAAAAATAATCTTAAAGACAAAATGGACGTTAATAAAATTTTTTAAAAAAATATTCTCAGACTGTTACCTAGGTCGTAATAATATATTAATTTAATATAAAAACTACGACGCAAATCAACAAAGTGGAATGAAAAAATACTATGACCTTGGTCGCAGTGTTAAAAAATTTAAAATAAAATCTCTAATAAGATCGTTAATTCCTATTTTCTTTTTTAAACTATAACATTGATTAAAGTTTCAGGGAAGAAAATTAAAAAATATTGTTTCAAATCGCATAAACAGATTTAATTTTGATTCTTACTTTTTTAAAACAAAAAAGTGACTTTTACTCTTAATTGCGACTACGGTCGTAAGCTTTTAAAATTAAAATTTTAAAAAAGTATCATTTTCTTCTTTGGAATAAAAATTCTTGAAAATTTTAAGAAAAATTAAAAATTTGCCGGAAAAATTTAGTATTATTTTCTTCTTTGGAATAAAAATTCAAAATTGGATTAAAAAAATCAGTGCAAGAGTCACTTTCAAATCGAAGTTAAATTAAAACAGGAAATTTTTTTAAAAAACAAAAAAATTTAAATTACAGCTGAAAAAATCAAAATATGAAGGGCTACAGAACCCAAAAAAAATTAGGTTCTCTAGATTTCTCTTTTACCTTTTTTCACGGATGATTTCTTGGGCGCCATCTTGATCAAAACTTTGTTTTAAAAAATAAATTTTTAACACAGTTGTTTGTAAAGTTTAGAAATCAAAAACACTAAATGTTTTCGAATTGATGAACTAAAAAATTTAGATCTGTAATTTTTTTTGGAAGGAACGTTTTACAGACAGTAAAAAGTTGTAAGGCAGGGTATTTGTTGAAGTGACTGATGGCTTATTCGAGCAGGTTTTTTTGGTTTTTATCCGCCAAAATTTTTGACAAATGCGTGACTATTATGTTGCCGCGTCCCGCCAGCTGAGAAGCTGCTGGTGGCTGAGGTACAGAAACCCATTTATATATATATATATATATACATATATATATGGGTTACTGTACCTCAGCTGGCACCTGTGAGAGATTCTCAGCCGGCGGGACATGGCAACATAATAGCCATGGATTTGTTATTAATTTTGGACATCAGTCACTTCAATATTTCCATTGACGAAAATACCCTCACTCACAACTTTTTACTGTATGTAAAATCTTTCCTTTCAAAAAAAATACAGATCTGAAATTTCAGTAGATCAATCAAAAAATTTAGTGCTATTGTTTCCCAAATTTTCCGACCATTTTCGTTCAAAAAAATTGTTTTTCTTTAAAAAAAGATCAGATAAAGATGGCGCCAAAAAAATTATCCGCAGAAAAAGGTAACGGGGAAACCTAGAAAAAAAATTTTGGTTTTGTAACCCTTGATAGTTATTTTTTTTAAGTTTTGATTCCCTTTATTTTTCAGAAAAAATCCTATTTTAATTTACTTCAATTAAAAGTGTCTGATAAACTGAATCTTTCTTGGGAAACTTTGGTTTTTATTAAAATTTTCAAGAATCTTGGTTTTTATAAATAAATTAGTTAAATATTTTATTTTTGTAAACTTGCGACCATGGTCGCAAATAAGAGAGAAAAAGTCGCTTTTTTTATTTAAAGAAGTAGGAATCAAAAATAAGTATATTTATGCGATTTAAAACAGTTTTTTTATTTTTTACACTGAAACTTTAAATCAAGTTTATAGTTTAAGATAGAAATAGATTTATTTTAGAGATTTATTTTTTTATATTTTTTAATATTTTAACACAGCGACCAAGGTCAAAAGTTAATTTTTTTCATTCCCTTTTATGTCAACTTGGGTCGCAGTTATTTGTATTAGCGTCTTAGGTTTATGCGACCATGGTCGCAGTCTTTAAAAAAATTATTTGTTTTAAAAATTATTCACGTCCGTTTTTTTAAGATTTTTTTCTAAAACTATGCGACTGATGTCGTAGTGTTACCTTCCGTTTTTCACTTTTTTGGGGTGTCTGGTCGCAGTCTGTTAAACTAAGTTATACTAATTGGATACTGTGACCCTGGTCGCATTATGATGATATAAAGGCCCCTTCATGGTAAATTATTTGGGTTAATTAGAAATTTGCGTCGTCTGTCAAATTGTAATATAACAGTGCGACCTTGGTCGCAGTATTTTATGTTCTACTAAGCTTAATTGGACACTGCGACCCTAGTCGCAGTATGAAAAAACAAAGGATGTCATTTTTTAATTATTTTGTTTAATTCAAAAATTCCTACCAATGGCGCAGTGTAATATATCGGTGCAACCTTGATAGGAGTGTATTATAGCTATGAACGATTATTGCGACCATGATCGCAGTCTATTTTCTTTTCAGTTTTAATTAAAATACTGCGACCTTGATTTTTAACTAATGTTTTTAATATTTTTGCATCTATCGGTAAGTAAGAACTGAAGGTTCGTCCTATGAGATCGAGCCTAAAGCCTATGTGCGAATTCATAAGAAAATTCAAAAGCACATTCAGGACGATTTTGTAAATGCGATGAAGGAGTCCCCATTTGGTCCAATTTTCATGGCCTTCTACAATGAGGAGTTTGGTGCTGAAAAAGGCCTAAAATCAAACATTAGTGTGCTGAAAATTGTAGACCAGTATGATAGGGTTACAAGCACCTTTCTGATTGGGGGCAGACAAATTGAGTTAACAGTAGAGGATGTTACCTTTACTTTTGGTCTACCTATTAATTGGGCCGATTTTATTATGAATAAGACCTGTATAATGATGGACAGGGGGTTATAAAATATTATTTCCCTAATATAAAGAAGATCACAAAAGTATCCATTGAATAAACTTTGGATGATCTTCTGGTCAAGAAAAGAAGGAGGATTGAATTAGATGTGACCAAGGATGAACAGCTTGAGTAGTAAGTGACTTTAAATGAAATTATAAGGGATAGACAAAGACTTGCGACTGCGACTATAATAAAAAGGACTGCGACTAAGGTCGCAGTTGTAAAGATAGCTTTCACCACTTAAAAAATGGTTTTAATACATACTGCGACCATAGTCGCAGTTCTTAAAATTTCACAGTTAACAACAATGTGAAACTATTACTGAAAAAAGTTAGTAACATTGATTATATTGTTCTGTAAAACTCAATCTAGGTCGCAGTTCCATATATGTTACACATACTTTTTCGTGAAAATAAGTACTGTGACTATGGTCGCAGTCAAGAGCACATACAAATCCTCATTGTAAAACTGCTAATTGCGATCAAAGACGCACTTAAATATAGTCAAATATGATTTGCGACTCTGGTCGCAGTCTATCTTCAAATAACAAAAATACAAACATATTGGCCAACATTGTCGCAGTGAATTTTTAAAGTTATATTTTCAATTTATTCAAATATTATTTCTGATAAAAGCCTGCGACCATTTTTAAAGTTGTTTTCCTAAAAAAAATAACTGAACTTCTAGACATTTCTCCATGTGAATTCAGATCCTACAAAACAAATTGTTGAACTAAATAAAAAGAAATAATTAAAATCGCACGTCTGAACTATAATAAATAAAACTGCGACTAAGGTCGCAGATATAAAGATAGCTGTAATTTCTGAATAAAAGACTGCGACCGTAGTCGCAGTTCTCTGTATGGCCAGGTTTTAAAAAAAATGTGTATAATAACTGAGAATATTTGTCATTAATATATACTGCGACCTTAAGTCGCAGTTCTTAAAATTTGGTGTATAAAAAGAACTAATTGAAAATCACACGTCTAAACTATATAAAAAGGACTGCGACTAAGGTCGCAGTTGTAAAGATATGGTTGACCATTGGAAAAATTGTTTAAATACATACTGCGACCTTAGTCGTAGTTCTTACAATTTAGTGTATTAAATTAAAAAACTGCGACTGAGATCGCAGTTAACAAAACTGTGAAATTGAAACTGATAAAAAAATACTTTAGTAAAAGTGATTATATTGTTCTGTAAAAAAGAATCTAGGTCGCAGTTCTATGTACATTACAGAAAAATTTTACATATAAGAAATTGCGGGAAAAAAGGGTAAAATAAAAACCTCTTGATTATAATTCAAAGATCTCAACCCTTCAATACCCTCAATATTCTGTGAGGAAGTTGAACCAAATGATATATGATTCATATTTAGATCGGGAGACACAAATCGGGGACGATGACGACATGAATTTGTAGGAGAATTGTTCTGCTCCGCCATCGACATTAAACTATAAAAGGAGATTTAGGTCTACAAAGTAAAAAGAAAAAAGAAAAACTTAATCAGAAAATCGCTATTTTGAAAAAAACTTTATGGCAGGAAAAAGAAAACCTAAATCTGACAACGAGCGCGGAAAAAGAAATAGGGAAAAAAATAATAAACAATAGAGGAACAAAGTACCTTTACAGAGGGGCATTTAGTAATTCCACTTATTCAAATAGGCGGGCCGCAACTTATTAGTGTGGCAAATAATTTGCCACGCCACCGCAGGCTCAGAGAGACTCTCAGCTGTCGGCTGATATATATATTTCTGATGATATATATATATATATATATATATATATATATATATTATATATATATATATATATATATATATATTATGTATGTTTATGTATTTTAGAGTTATAGTACACATAGATGTAACTAAGTTAAGTTACACACACCTCTTTCCACCACACAAAAATATTTTTTTAAACACCTTGTGGGGACCACTTACATTAATTTTTATTTGTATCTCACCAAGCAAAATTTTTTGTGATTAAAAATGGTGTGTGTAACTAAACTTAGTTACACCTATGTATATTGTAACTCTACCCATATATACTTAACTTTTCTTCTTCTTTTTCATTTATCTTTTCTTTTTAAATGGTCACAGTAGATGTATATGAACCCCTAAAACATTTATCATAATGATCCAACCAAATAGACTAGAAGCAATGACTTAGTGATATAGAATCTCAGCTCGCCTTGACCATCATGTCATTTACATCATTAACTAGCTTGATCAACATTAAAATTATTCAGCTGGATGAGATATCTGCCAAGGCAATTTAGAGCGCGTTACAATTTAGAATCACCAAAAAAAAAGAAGAGAGAAAACAAAAAGAACAAAAAATAGGAAATCTCCTTGCAAATGGATCTGATTTACTCCAAAAATAGCTTTATAATTGCAGTCCATTGTAGAAGGATAGACATTTCCTCCTAGCATGAATACAGGGCATAAAAATGGATGTGATGTACAAAGGAGAAATTATAAAAGAGCAGACATTAATAATCTTAGAAACATGAACTTTGAATGTAGCAAAGGTGTTTAATATTGCAGGTATCATTCGCAGTCAAAACATTTGCCTGCAGAAGACTGCAATATACCAAGTCTCCGCTTAATATTCTATCACAGCAATCTAGTCCAACTCTCGTGTTTCTCATCTTTAATCACTTCTAGATGACAGTTGACAGGTGAACCATCAATTAGAGACGACTTTGACAAAGCTAATATCATCGACGGAAAGAAAAGACCTTCGTGGCTTGTTCAATAAAACATGGCAACTGAATGAAAAAAATACATTGTGTTAAATTTCCTGATAGCAAACTGACAAATTTAACCCTTTCTTTTTTTTTTTCCCCTTTATTTCACAACAGGTTATCTAATCGAACTCACCATATTAATCCCTTTTTCTTAATTCTTTGGCAAATGAAGCCTAAGAGTTTTATCAATATAATCAAGTCACCGTTGCTCAGACACATGGTTTCTTAATGTTGTCTTATCTGGAAGTAGTACATTTACTAGACACTACACAAAACTTGATCCATCTTTAATCTAATATATAAGCCCTTAATCCTACCTAAGATAACTTATCCATGCCCTTAGCTCGAACCCATCCTATCTTAGACTTAACTCGAAGCTAACCATAATTATCTCTCATTCCTGTGCTTTTCATATCTCTAACCATAATCTTGATTCAATTCACCATATAACAACGAAACATATCACACCTTATGGGTCTTTCTCAAAAAGAACAAACAATGTTTCAAAATAGTCAAAATCAAGTCTTAGACTGCAAAATATTGAAAACAAGAAAGTGCTGCATCTGGGTTCATTAAATTATGTCTGAATATATTTGATAAAATGAAAAGGCTAGCTTAAGAAAAACAAATCTAGACAAAATAATTATTACATTATATGAACTTGATGTAAACCTGATCAAAAAAATATATCCCGATAAACACATGAGTTGGATATAGGTCTAGAAAATTAACCAAGGTTATTAAGAGTCAAGCTGGAGCAATCTTGAATTTGACTTGAAATCCAAGAGGGAAACAATGGTCCCTCGTGGGAAATGCTGAAACTGAAACTAAATTCATTAGTCAAGAAAAGTTAAAGCCAAATAAATGGTTTGATTTGTACAATAATGAAACATTAAAATGTATAATTATGAAAAGTTAAATATCAATGTATGATTATATGATTATGAAAATTAAATATTAAAGCATGACAATGCGATTTGTTAATTCCTTTTCTTTTCTTTTTCAATCCTCTTTTTCTTTTTCTTTTTTTTAGATAAGACTTGTAATCTTCTTACTAAAGGATCAGCAAATAATTTGCATACTAATTGAATAATGCAAATTTGCTAGTGACTAATGTTATCTTTATCGAACAAATATTTTGTTAGACAAAGGGAAAAGCATAAGGAGAAATGCATAAAATTTATAACCCTGTGTACGCATACATGGCATGACAGGATATAGAAATGGATGTGAAGTATACACTGAAGAAATTTCTAATGAGAATAATTGGTATTGATAGTTCTTACGGAGAAAAATGGGATCTAATTTGCCTGCAGAAGACTGCAATATCCCAAGTCTTTGCTTAATATTCTGTCACAGCAATCTAGTCCATACAAGTATTTCTCAACTTTGATGAGAAAGACATTTCTAGAGAATTTATTTGCTGATAATTGACACATAAAGCATCAGTTAGTTGGAGAAATTTAGCATCTTTAATGTGAAAGATATTTCCAGCGACCAATTTGTTTCCAGATGAATAACAGGTGTTTCAGTTGACAGAGACTTTGACAGAGCCTGTATTACCGACAAAAGAGAAAAGACCTTCTCTGTTGACTCAGCCAATAACGTAAAGATTGAATACAAAACACTTAAGCCTATCAGTATTTTACATCAACACCAACATGTCGACTCCCAGCTCCTATAAGCAGGCCTGTGGCTCGAGCTGGTGTCAACCACCGCTTGTTTTCTTGCCTTTTCTTCCTCTGAAAGCAAGATAAGAAATAAATTCACAGCAGATCACAAGTCAGTGGAAGACTTTGAAAGTGACGAGGCGATATTGACAACTCGTAGACTGAACTGTGTCCCCAACATTATTTTGTGCAGTGTCAGTTGAGATCACACGTAGAGAATTCGGATTCTATATCAATTAAAACATTAATCACAGGTTTCAAATTACAATATACATGTACAGTTAACAAAATGTATAACATGTGTGTATATAGAACGGTTCTCACGGATTTGTGTGAGAACTTTATATGGGTCAGTCGGATCCGATAGAGATATGAATTTATTTGATTTGATTTATCAGATCTGACGGCCCACATAAAAGTTCTCATAGAAATCCGTGAGAACTGTTCTTAGGAGATCAGCTCCACACACACACACACACATATATATATGGTAAAGTGTTCCTAATAGGTCTCTTTAGATTACAATCTAAGGCGACCACTTAAAACTCAACATCCCGATTTTTTTCACAATCCGACCGCACATTATCATCTTCATGTTTTAATATGTATACATATAAAATAAAAAATCAGGTGATTTAAAATTCGTTTACTCATTGACCTAATCGTTCCATTTTGTTCTACTGTTAAAAAATCGTTAATGTTTGAACTCAAAGAAAATAGAATAAACAAACTCTAAATCACGTGATTTTTTATATGTGTACATTTTAGAACATGAAGAGAATAATATATGGTCGGATCATGAAAAAAATCGGGATGTTAGAGTTTTAAACCGCCTCCTTAGATTGTATTTTAAATATTTTTTGCTCATGCATCT